>JAOWMA010000185.1:0-101527 GCA_025962755.1 Colletotrichum tropicicola | reverse complement strand
GAAAAATATACTATTTTTATTAAGTAAATAAATCTTATAAGTAAAGAATAAAATATAAAAAAAAATAAGAGATTAAAAAAAAAGAGACTAGGAATATTAAGAGTTTAGAATTAAATAAATAATAACTTATTATATAGTTAAGTTAGAAAAATACTATATTTTTATATTAGTAAGTATATCTATTTAGTAAAAATAGTTTTAATAGTAAGTATAAGGGTATTACCCCCTCTGTTTACTCTATACTATAGAGCTTAAGGCCCTACTAATTACTCTATACTAATACTCAATACTAAGCAATACGCTACTGAGAAACTCTTTATAGGAAGAAAACTCAGGCTGTATTACGTAATACACAATTAAGTAGATAACGCACATATATAATACTATAAAATGATTAGTTAGAGGCCGTTAGTACCCTATTATATATATAGGTCCCTTAGGAGAAGGGGGGCCTATATATATAGTGGGTCCTTAACTAATTAGAAGAGAGGAAAAGGGGTTCCTACAGTCGGGATCAAACCGACGCCCATGCGTTTAGACACTGTATAGGCCTGCTAGGCGCATACCACTGCGCCATACAGGTGTAAAAATAGTTTTACTTAAAGAATATATTATATAGTAAGAGTATTCTAACCTTATTACTATAAAATATAAAAGTTATTATCTTACTATTTAAGTAAAAGGTTTCTAAACTTAATAAGAATAATAATAATAGTATTACTGAGAATACCTAGACTATAGAAATTAACACTTAAAGGTATTTACAGATTCATCCTATACGTATTTACTATGTAATATATGTTATAAGAGACTGATATGACCGCAGTACTATAACGGTCTACTAGTTTATCGGGCTATAATAAGGTAGGTAGTCATTGGGCAAAGCAAATTGAACCATTGAAACTTTCTGATCCAGCCATTTTCATTTTCGTTTGGATGAGCCTGGTGCATGCCCTCCATGAGATTGAAGACGTAGATAATAGAATTAGCCATTGGTCAACCCACAAGCTACCTTATCTAAAAAAGCGACGAAATGTTAGTCTGTTTCAATGAAGATAGAGGACTATAATAAGCGTCTAAACAAATCTTCACTTGTCCCTTAGGTACCTCAGCATCAGCTAACTGTCGGCCGCAAATGCTTAGAAGTACGCTTCGACCATGTTGCTCTTTTTTGGCTCGCTGATCATAGACTACAGTAGCCACAACACCTTTGAAATCTGCTGAAGTTGCAGCGGAACGAAGCACGGTGCCGTGTAGCTAAACTAGAGACCATCCCAGGGAACAGTCGAGTTTGTGCCAGTTTTAATGCTAGGAGCACAGCAGCTGCCCGGGGTTGGAGTTACACCACGAACACGAGGTTTACGTTGAACATCGTGAGAGGCGGTGTCTTCCGAAGAGACGTGACGGAAGCCGCCGAACATAGTAACTTCCGTCAACGCGGCCATCCCGATTGGACCGCTCTCTGTATATGCGGCGACGCCTCGTGAAAATCTAGATCTCGAGCCTTCAGCCCTATTCAATCGAACATGGGCTGATCTTCGGCCTGAAAGGGGACTTTGTAGTACAGAGCAAGGGAGTACAGAGCGGCCCAAAGCTTGGTCTCAGGATGTACAGATCGTTTGTTTGTCCAGGTGCTTCGGAATGACGACATGAGTTATCAGAAGAGGCAGGTTATGGCTTTCTCCAAAGTCTGGCGGCTGGATTGTACAATGACATATGTGTTCCCGTTGAAGTCACGAGGTCCCTTTGCAAGGAGTTTGTAGGCGACCCGCAGACTCTGTAGGACTCTCTGCAACTGGGAACCGGTACTTCTGTTTGTAGCACGTAGTATGCGAAATCTTAGCAAACACTTGGATGGACGTCATAATATGAGGCCGGGCCAGCTAATTCGCAGGATTCAGATCTCACTTTCCTGCTCACGCAGATTATTCAAGATTCAAGCCATTGGCAACGAACGAATGCATGATTAGCATCGCAGCTAGCCCCGACAAAAGGTCAACTCAATCAGACGGTGAATGAGCCAATCATACAGACAAGAGTCTCCAATTGTTGACGCGATGTCTACACAGTCTAAGAGATCAATCTCAACCCCAAATCGATAATGAAGAAGAGCATCTTCCTCCCAATTGCGGCATTCGCACAAGCATCCTCGGCAGTCTACTGTGAGGCATCCGCATATCTCGGAACCGGTCAAATCAACAGGTGCACCGGCCAGCACTTGAAGCGAGGCAACCAGACTCGGCCGGGGACCAGCCAGTGCTTTACAGCAATCAACGGGGCATGCGGCATCGTGGCTGACCAGGACGGCGGCTGCAATTGCACGATCAACTTCTTCTCGGGGGGCGACTGCAATCGGACGTCGGTGGGAAGGCTTTCATGTCATGATGTTGGCGCAGTAACGCAGGTTAACTTTGACCACTTCAATATTCGTTGCACTTAGCAGTGAACATGGTGGATATGAGAAGGAAATACCAAATTTTACGGCTGAGAATTCTATGTGAATTGTATAAAGCGAAAAGATTACGAGATTCCCCCAAAGTAATCGACAGTGGTTCCAAACGTCGTCGCCGCTCGTGATTGTGGATTATGAGTGACCCTCACTTATGCCAGGTTCCATCTCACCATGGATACTTGCGAACCTCGTCCTCCTTTTCCAAGTCCAACCCCCTGTCTAATTGCTTCTGGTGCTCGTTGTCGAGATACTCCAAAAGAACTTTCTCATACTTTTCTCTCCCCTTGTAGTTGGCAACGGTTTCGTCCCAGCTGCGGACCGCGCTGGCAAGTCTGCCAGGGACATAGTCTTCCGCAACCAGCTCAGTGACAGGGTGGAAGTAGGTCCGGATGGTGAAAACAACAGCTCTCGTCTTCGGCAGGCGGCGCAGCGACTGCCTCTCCGAGCGGAAGAAGTGGTTCTCGATGGCCCTGTTCTTCTCGGCGGTGCTCCAGCTGACGACGGGATCGTCCTCGTCGCCGATGCTCCAGCTCCAGGGGAGCGAGTCGTCGACCTGGATGAAGTAGTTGTTGCGTGAGTAGATCTGGTCGCAGCGCAGACGCTTGAAGAAGCTCGCCATGCCGCTGTGCAGCTTCTCCTTGTAGTGAGGCACGTCGCCGGAGGTGTGGATCTCCTCGAGGCTCATGCCGTACTTGTCCTGGAGCCGCCAGAAGCCGGCGAGGCAGATGGCGCCGGCGAGGAGGTAGTACTTGCCGTCGGGGCGCTCCATCATGATGGCGAGGTCGTCCTGGACGAGCTTGGCCGCGATGGCCATCGGGTCCTCGGCGAGGGGCGTCTCGACGATGTTGAAGGACTCGCCGGACCACATGTTGTCGATGCCGACCGCGGTGCGCTTGAAGAGCGTGGGGTAGCGCGCGGGCAGGTACTGCACGAGCTCCGCAAGCAGCTCCATGGCGGCCGGGTAGGCGTCCGGGTGCGTGCCGACGCACTTCTCCTTGCGCTCCTGGATGCGCGCGACCTTGTCCGCGTGGTACTTGGGGAAGTGGTTGTCCAGCTCGATCCACTCGTCGGACTGGATGGAGCGCAGGCCCATCGTGACGTGGTATTTGGGGCCGTAGCGAAAAGCGCGGTACGGGAGAGGCTTCGTCGTCTCAATCGACCAGTTGGGGTAGGGACTGGGAACGGGCATCTGGTAGAGCTCATCCTTTTGCGACTTGCCATGGCGGCTGCTGCTGTCCTTCGACTTGAGGCTGGTGAGGGGGCCTTTTCTCGATCGGAAGAGGCCGAGAGAGCGAGAGATTGAGGCGGCAGATATGAGAACGATAAGGCCGAGAAGCAGTTTCCACGCCTCAGGGCTGAGGGAGTCGACCATGAGAATCGCCATCATGGGAAACACAGCTTTGGTTTGGCTAGGTCAAAGCGAATGAAGCCTCAAAGCAAATGTGGTATAAGGTGGGCACGGATAGTTGCCATGGAGGTTTGACTAGCAGCTAAATGGAAGAGACATCGCATTATCAGTCTCAGAGACGGTCGAGTCAGCGACTAACCACAAACGGTCCCCCGTACCGGACGGGCTGGGCTCGTACCACGCGCCGTATCTCTGCTCCTGTCTTGTTTTCCCCGCGAGATCGGCAGCAATGGAGAACCGATTCCCCACAGACACCGTCCCGAGATGGGCCGGAACACTTGTCCGCAAGGGGAAATTACAGCCTATCGACCCCATCCGTGCCGAAGTTTGCTGGACTACCCATTTCATTAGAAACATCCGGAAGTCAAATAATGTGAGACGCGAGAGAGTATGATAAATAGGAGGAGCGCGTTCCAGTGTCATCATCACGTAACAATCCAAAGTCACACACACACATACTTGAGGTCATATCTACGCCCTTTATCGCACTCTCAATATACTCTCTATCACATCACTTTCACATTCTCATCGCCAGAATCAAATCTTCACAATGGCTTTCCAGCACTTCGCCAAAGCCCAGTCTACCTTCAACATCCCCCTCCTGGCGGGCGACAACGCCTACCTGGGTGATGTCTTCTCCAGCGACGAGTCGAACCCCGAGAAGCCCGTTTCTGCTGGCCTCTTCCGCCTCAAGAAGGGCGAGCCCCTCACCTACACCTACAAGTACGACGAGATGAAGATCATTCTTGAGGGCGACTACACGATATCCGATGAGACCGGCCAGAAGGTGACTGCTGGCCCCGGCGACGTCTTCTACTTCCCCAAGGGCTCCACCATCACCTTTACGACGTCCGACTACGGACTGGCCTTCTACGTCGGCCAGCGCAAGAAGAGCGACTTTTAAGTCGGTTCGCGGGGTGGATTTGAGAGTGGACCGGCGGTACCGGCCACGGCGCACCAGCGGTGCAAATGAGAGTGGGATAAATAGCGTTGCTAGATGATCTAACAATCTAATCACTTTCTTGATCAAATTCCGATCCTTTTGCCGTAAACATGCCATGTCCAGATACGTGATCCTTCTCCATCCAAGAACTCCAGCTCCTCAAACAACAAAGCGACCTGGCAAATTTGAGACTTTGACAAACGGGTCGACCCGACATGAGTACATGGTCATTATCCAAACATAGAGCGCAAGTTATTATCCTCCATGACATCAATCCAATGCACCGTGAGTGTCCCAATTTCGTTATCATACGCCCTCCAGATAGTTTGCACGAGATCCTTGGCCACCAAGACAGGCGTTGGCGGGAGGCTGCTCTCCAAGACTCCCAGCCGCCTCATGACGAAGTGCCGAGCGCTGCTGACGTCGAGCGACATGTTGCTCAGTGGCTCTTCCTGGATCTGGGCCGTCGTCATCTGGCTGATGTACAAGGAGAGGTTGTGGGAGTCGAAGAGCGGCGGCGGGCTGATCACGCTTGACCCCGTGCCGCCCATCAAGTCCTGCTGCAACGAGCCGAAGAGACCCATCATGTCGGAGGACCCCGAGTTGTCGTGGCGAAGCCCCGTGCTGGCCGAGATGTAGAGGAGAGGCTGGATGACGCGGGTCCCGGACGTTGTCGGGATGTGCTCCAGCACCTTGACCAGTCGAAGGGCGAGGGGAATGATCCATTCGTCCCATGGAACGGAGCCGCTCTCCGTCACCGGTGACTCGGTCGGCAGACGCAACGAGACGAGATCGGGGAATGTCTGGTACAGGTGCAGCAGCGATGACAATCGGTAAGCCTCGGCCACTCTCGCGAGGTGAGATACTGGTGTCGAAAAGTCGCCTGTGTCGACATCGGGGCTGTCGGAGGGGAACTCCAGCTCCAACAGCTGCTCCTCGAGCCGCTGTGCCACGATCAGGTCCTGCAGCGCGGACGAAAAGTACCGTTGCGGATCCATTCCCTGCCGCATGCGATGTCGAAAGCTGCGGCAGAGGCGGATGCACTCAGCAAAGAGGCGGGTCGTCACCAGCGACACGCCGGTCCACGGATGCGGGGCGCGCTCCTCGACGAGCTGGAGCTGGTTCTCTTCGTTCTCCTGGGGATCCAAGGGCTCGTCGTCCCGGACCACGGCCAACAGCATCTCGGTGTACGCCAGGCTCTTGTTGAAGAAGGACAACATGTCCGAGCCAGATGCACTGAGAGTCACGGTCTGCGTGTTCAAGCGCTTGATGAGAGACCGCGCCTCGCGGAGGAAGGGAATCCCGAACCCCCTCGAGTCCACCCAGCACACGGTCGTCCCGAGGCAGAAGAGCGAGAACAGGATGCCGGTCGGGACGGTGCGGAGGTCGGGCTGGGCCTTGACGACCTCGAGCTCGGCCTGGATGAAGTCGGTCGCCCGCTGCATGAGCCGGAGCGCGGACTGGCGCATGCTCGGCAGACGGGAGGCGAGGAAAGCGGCCGACATGCTCTCGAGCGAGCTACACACCGTCGCCGACGTCCGCCATAGGTCGATCGCTATCTTGCGGTTCAGGTTCGCGTTCCCGTCGAAGCCGGACCACGCCGGGCAGACCTGCTCGAACCAGTTGATGATGAACGCCGATGAGGTGTCTGCCAGATCAGCTGTTAGCTGGTAGTCGGGCCGAGAAGTCTCGTCGAGAGAGGCAGAGGACGCGCGGGGCGCCTGCACCAGGGCGTTCATCGACGGTCGACGATTCGAGTTTCTGGCTGGCAGCTTCGATACGTCAAAGTCGCGGCCCAACGGCCCCAGGCAGACAGGTTCCGCATCTTCCTGGCGCTCCTCCTCGCTGCGGGCTGTGACGACTGTTCCCCCGGACGACGACGATGAGACAGAGTTGCGGTGCCTCGGCCGGCGGTTATCGGATGAGCCGGCACCCCTCTCCTTCGTCACACGGCTCGGCGGGTTTGATGCCGCTGCCGCTGGCCTCTCTGGTGGAGCCGGCGTCGGGTTGTAGTCCTCAAGCGACAGACTCTGAAGCGCAGGTTGGTGCTTGAATGACCACCTCAAGCCCTGCGCATACCCTCCGCACTTGATTCCTTTCCGCGAGCATTGTTGACAAGCAGGCCGTGTCTCGTCACATTTCAGCTATGCCGATAAGCGTCAGCAACCGCGTAGGGGCGACGGACTGGATTGATTGAGATCGAGTGGTCGGAGGGAAACAACATTGAATCAAGGACGACGTACGTGTTTGGCTTTGCAGGTGACGCAACCCGACCTCGACCGAGGGTTGAGACCAGCTCTAGTTTTGGATGCCGCTTTAGAATTCTTCGGGGGTACCATTGAACTCTGGTGAGGGGAAATGCGGGTATTTAGTCTGGGCGTGCCGGCGGGTTCTGGATGCGACAGGGTTGCTGAGAGATGTTCCTACAGATGGTCAAAAGATCAGATTCCAATTGAGGAAGCGCAAAATAGGACGAGGGTGAGCTGATTGTTGGGTGATCTGGGGCAGGTTTGGCTGTTTGGTCCAGAATTCAACTCGTGATGGGATGGGGCGCTATCGCAGGCGCGGGGAGCATACTACTTGGTACAGCACATTCAGCACGCTCCTATTTGCGGCTGTAGGCGTGAAAACGCGGGGGAGATACTCGGCGTTCCATCTGATGACGCATAAGTGTAGCTGAGCATATCCCCGTATGGCAGATGATAAGCCAGCGGCGGCCATGATTGGGCCGTGGCACGCGGCGTTGGCGGGTGAAACTGGTCTGGATGAGTTCCGAGAACATCCTTGCAGCGGTGTATTGTACAGCGACTCTGCAAGCTACTGCAGGCCATCGGGAAGATGTTATTCGTTAGCGAACTTGGGTGGCTCTCGTGTTGAACAGAGCACATGTACGGACACACATGATGTGTTCATGTTGTCTTCAGTTGATACAGGTTTGTTGCTGCGAGTCAATGGACACGGATAACAATAGCCATCCATGTCCGAGGTGTTCTCCACGCCAAGATCATGGGGAAGATGCCACTTACTCCAAGACGCTCGAAGGCCACCATGGTTGAGATGAGCCCTGAGAGCCACGTCTTGCCTGAACTCACAGGCACTTTGGCCCGAGTCACAGATCAAGAGACGGAATCCCGAGATCCCGCAAAGCCGACGGGCTCCTTCAACCCAAATCCTCCCGGCGCTGCAGCGATAAGAGACACCAAGGGCTCTGGCACATCCAGGGATCCAGACCGAGATACGCGGCGACCCCCCCAGTCTACCCCGCATTATGCAGGCATCCAGGCCAATCATGGCATCCACATTGTGTCTTTATCTCGTCCCCTGCCGGGATGAGTGCCGGGGCGGGAGATAAGCGTGCACTTGGCCCTTTGTACTCCTCGTCCCCATGTCTCCGTGTGTCGTTCTCAGCTCTTCGTCAGTAGCTCCCATCACAAGTCTCAGCCATAATGATAATCTCATGTGTGATTGTTCATCTGGTAAAACAAATAATCAAAATTCAATTGTTCATGAGGAAATGCATCAACACCTAGAGTCAATCACTGCATTTCACCCATGAGCTTGTTTTCATTGCGGGCACTGTGAGGGCGACGGTGTCGTCTCACGATAAGTCCACCCGATGAGTCCCCCTTTACGTTTGCAAGCTACCATTATGTCTGTCACAACGGAAGCATGCAATGTACTGCTTGATCTATCCAGATTTTTCAAGAGAGATCAATTTCAATTGAGTACCTATATATACAAACACTACCCGGAAACATCAAATCCATGTCCGCTTGCTTATCATAAAATCGTTCGTCTGCCCCTCGAACTCATGCGACAGACCATTTCCTCTCCCATCCGGGAAAGAACGGCGCGTCGGCCAACGTATGCGGTGCCCAATTCTTCTCTATCATGCCCGTCTCGATCTGATGCCGCTCATACTCGGCCAATGCAGGCTTCGCGACGTGTTCTACGTGCCACGTGCCCTTGTACTTCAGGATATTCTCCTTGCCCTCATTCAACACCTTGAGCACAAGCGAAGGGATGTACGGCTCGTCCTTGAACTCCGTGAGAGGGGTGAAGAGAGCCTTGAAGTTGAACACGACGGCGCCTGACAGCGGCAGGCGGCGGAGGGTCTGCCAGTCGACCCGCAGATTGATGTCCTCCGGCTTGAGATCCGGGTTTTGAGTCCCGCGATGAGAGAACTCAGGATGCTCGGCGGGCAGGTAGAGCGGCTGTCCCATTTCAAGGCCCCACGAGCCTCGCTGGATGGGCTTGGACGTCGGCATCTTGGTGAAGAAGCTAGCAGGGATCGGATCAGCATTCGGCTGCAAGTGGATCTCACTCACTCAGCATTTCAACTCACCGGTCCATGCTGAACTGCATCTTCTCCTTGTAATCGGGAACTTCTTTGTGAATGCCCGGCAGCCCCTGGCCGACCTTCTCGCTGAGCTTCCACCCGACCGAGGAGCAGACCATGCCGGCGCGGAGGAAGTAGCGACCGGTCTCGTGGTCCCGGAGCATGATGCCAAAGTCCTCGGGCACGTTGCTCAGCAGCACTATGAGAGGCTCGGTCGCGGCCAGGTCGGTCTTGGTCTCCAGGATGCGGTTGATCAGGACCTTGCCTTCGATCTGGAACTGGTTCGGATACCTCGCGCAGAGGAACTGCAGCACCATCTCCATGAGCTCCTTGCAGGCCAGCTCGGAGCCCGGCAGGCTGGCGAGGACGGCGCTGCCGTGCTCCGCATAGAGGCGTTGACGCTGGGCGACGCGCTCTCTATACGTGTTCTCGAGCTCGATCCAGAAGTCCGTGTCCATCTTGGTGAGGGCTTCCCGCCGCGCCAGTCAGTCAGTCCACGCGATACCCTCAGTGATACGCGGAGCTTACACATGGTCTGGTGGTACGCCCATCGGAAAGGGCGGTACGGCCGCGGGACGGCCTTGTCAATGTCAAAGTCCTTCAGCGGCGACGGGAGGGGAACGCCCGACAGCGTCGCGTAGTCCGGGAAGTCGCCGAGCGAGCGGATGTCCCCGACGCTGAAGCCGCTGAAGTTGAACTCGGACGGCGATGCGGAGCGGTAGTCGGCCCCCAGTTTGAGGAGGGGCTTCGGCGTGGCGGCCAGGTCGACCTCCGCGATGCCGGCATACTGCGGGCCGAGCTCGGCGAGGGTGGCCCTCTGGGACGGCGGGAACGCGTTGGCGTAGCTCTGCTTCTCGGCCGCACTGCCACCAGCAGCAGCTTGGCCCGGGGACAGGGCGCGCTGGAACTTGTTGGAGGTCTTGCGAGAACTGATAAGCAGACTCAGGAGGAAGATCAGGCTGCCGGCGAAAGCGGCGATGCCAAGCACCGAAACGACAACGTGGGGGCGGACGAAATCAGAAGCGAAGAGCATGATGAGGCAAGGCAGCGGGAGGTATCTCGTGGCACACAAAGACGACGGAGATGACTAGGCCCCGCGTAAACTTCGCAGAGAACCCGGCAATAAGTACGCACGGTTCATGAGAACATCACAGTCTATCAACGCCGACTGTCAGTCGCAGCTCATCGACGGTATCTGGGATGTTTCTGGAAGATTTAGCCTGGTATCGCCAGACGTGCTTGATACGCCTCGCAGCAGTGTCGCAGACCACGCGGAAGCCCGACCTCGAGTGGCCAGGCTCACCAGACAGCCGGAAGGGGAAGGATTATACGGCGTGAACCTTAACCATCCGGTGTGTTTGGGTCTAACCCGAATTGTCAAATCTACCCGGCGACGGCCTCAGCGCCCATTGATGAGGTTCCGATAAGGACGTGAGCATTTGCCTGCAGGATGACCCCGCTTGATGACGACCGCCCCCGGCCATTCCCGCTCCTTTTGGGTGCCCGTATGCGGAGGCCGCAGCTGTGCAGATGACACAGCCCGGGGTTCCCTGACCAGGGGGTTTGTTGACGTCGATATCAAATGAAGTGAAGAGGCGTGTTCTGCTGTGTTCCCGGGGGCCGTGGGACGCCGTTGGACATGGACCGGCCGGACGGGAGGACGCAGCTGTCTTTGTGACGCCGCGCGCCATGCTCCCTTCGATCCTCCAGTCACAGACAACCGTCCAACACGCCCCTTTTCATTGGTTCCCCTGTCTCACGCCCGGTCCAGGATCACGGACTCGTCGATGGATCACGGGCGAACCCACCGCCGCTCTCCCTTCCATTCCCCCCATGAATGCCCGGACTTTTGACGGGCAATAGCTCGGCTTTCCGCTTCCTGATTTGCGTTGGCAGATGGTTTGTCGTGTCCCTTGAAGCTCTCCGGGGACCTTGTCAGGCCAATCAGGCCCATGTTGCTTATCTTGTATCAGCGAGGTGATGAGAGCCAAGAACGTCGCAACATGCTTAATTTTGACACAGCTCGGGGCCTGGTATCAACCTTATCTAATTCTGGTCCGCGTTCGAATGATAGCGCCAGGAGCAGAAAGATGCGACGGTGACACCGGGACCGGGACGCTGGGAAAGACTTAAGTGGTTCTGCTGGTTTCCATCCGGCTGGCATATGATCGGCCCGTCGTCCTGTATTTTTAGGAAAAAAGGAAAGACGCGTCCGCGCGTGTAAGACCTCTTGGGTGTCGAATTCTTCAGTCTCCGAAAACTAGACCGAGACCCGCTGTACGGACATCGTGAGCGACCATGGCGGAGATCATCCCCGTGACCGAGTTCCCCGACTACGCCGTCGACCCGACGGGCGGCAACCCTCTCACCCATGACCTCAACGCGCCCTACGACAAGGTGAATCAACGCTCATTAGCCCGGCACAGCTTTGTCGTTTGTCGAGATGGAGATCGTATGCTAACCGGGTGGTTCTTCGCAGGGTGACCTCTGCTGGGTGCTGGTGTGCACAATCCTGTGCTGGCAGATCACCCCGGCCATCGGATTCCTGTACGCCGGAATGCACCGCAGAAAGGCGGCCTTGACCATGGTTCTGCAGTCTCTCTTCTGCTCTGCCGCTTGCGGTCTGCAATACTGGCTCTACGGGGCATCCCTGTATCAGTCGCGAACGACCAACCCGATCTTGGGCGACTTGTCCGTCGGCGTCTTCCACAACCTGCTTGCTTCCCCTTCCTTTGCGAATGCTGATATCCCGGATATCCTATGTGAGAATCCCTTGAATACTCATCTCAACCGTTGGGGTCTGACTCGGGTCTCTAGATGCGGCGTTCGGGTTCACATTCGTCACTGCCACGGCCATGATCTTGGCGGGAGCGATGCTGGAGCGCGGCCGTCTGTGGCCCAGCATGGTCTTCCTCCTCTGCTGGACGACGTTTGTCTACTACATGTCAGTGAAAGCCAACCCGTGAGAATCGTATTAGGTATCAATAAGAGACTGACTCTTCTAGTCTCGCGTACTGGGAATGGAACCCCAGCGGCTGGCTCTACAACCTCGGGCTCTACGACTTCGCCGGCTCCGGCCCCGTGCACATCGCCAGTGGCTTCGGAGCGCTCGCGTGGTCCATGATGCTCGGTCCCCGGATCAGCGCCGAAGCCGCGGCGAAGAAGAAGTACGCGCCGCACTTCAAGCCGCACAACCCGCTTCTGATGACCCTCGGCACCATCCTCATTTGGTTCGGCTGGTTTGCGTTCAACGGCGCCAGCACGGCCAACCTGAGTCTGCGATCCATCTACGTCGTCGTCAACACAAACTTTGCCGCCTGCGGTGGCGGCATCACCTGGGTTCTGCTCGACTACTTCTACATCAAGAAATTTAGTCTGGTCGGCTTCTGCTCTGGTATCATCTCGGGATTGGTCGGCATCACTCCTGCGGCTGGATTCGGTAAGTTAAACCACATAGTGCCGCTGATAACAACTTTTGCTGACTTGACATGTTCCAAAAGTGCTCGTCTACGTCTCGCCTCTGGTTGGCATCCTGACCGCCATCTGCTGCTACTTCACCGTCCGGTACCAGTACCTCCTCCGCGTCGACGACGGCCTCGACATCTTCGCGATCCACGGCGTCGGCGGCTACGTCGGCGACATCCTGACCGGCCTCTTCGCGCACAAGATGGTCCCCGCGCTCGACGGCGTGTCCAACACCTACGACGGCGGCTGGTGGAACGGGAACTGGAAGCAGCTGGGCCTGCAGCTCGCGGGCGCCACCACCTGCGCCGCCTGGTCATTCTTCGTCTCCTGCATCCTGCTCTTCGTCATCAACAAGATCCCCGGGATGCACATCCGCGCCACGGAGGAGGACGAGATTCGCGGGCTCGACTTTGTGTACATTGAAGATGCGATCTCGGATTACGATGACGGCGGCCTGATTATTCACAACGGTCAGGCTTTGGAGGCTCCGCCCCGGGAGACGAGCGTGTCCAAGAGCGCATAGACTGTCGAACTTCCGAAGTATGTTTAGAGGCCCGATAGCTTTCGCTTAGACACAACCCTTATAGATCTATCCAAGACGTCTTGGGAGCTTGCAGTGATGTTAGGACAATGTGAACCGCGGAAATCAAGCAATAAACTTAGTCCTTACCGTTACTTAAACTTAGACGAGACAGTACTGGACAAAATAGCCAAGACTTCTCGGCATACCGAAGTGTGTGAATATTCGATCAAGCAAACCATGACTTCACCGTTGAATACCCATTAAACCTCTAACAATCACACATGTGCAAGAAAAGGGGGCTCAAGGGGCCAGACCGGTGAGGAATATAGTGGCAAGCCGCGACAATGGGGTCGAGTATGTGTAAAGAATTGACTATTACTTGGGTTGACAAGCTTATCGACAGCCCTTAGTATGATCAAGTTAGGATAAGGGTTAAAGATAAGAGGAACCATGCCTAAGCCCTATGGTTTAGAGCTACTTAAATATTGCAGCCACCAACCGCCTCACGTCGTTGAAGAAGGAGGAGCGCAGATTAGTCTCACCTGCGGCGCAGCCAGGAAGGCCTGGGTCGGTAGGGGTCGTACATACATAATCATGACCAACAACGATGGTCCCACCAAGAAATAGGGTACCATGGCACTGCAACGCCTTGACTAGGAAGGTGTCTGTTATTTTCGGGGGGTTGTGGTGCTTTTTGGTTGCGAGGTTGTTGGTTCCGACAGTGTTGACTGCACATGACGCCCAGTCCATGTCCCCGTGATGCCCAACAGGCGGGTTACCTTAACCCGACCTACGACAGAAGCAACATGAAGACTTCAGAGAAGAGCAAGGTATGGCTACAGATAAACTTCATGCGAGCCCGGGACAATCAGAAAGATTGCAAGCACTTTTCAATATTCAGCTACCGAAGCCTAGAAAGGACCTCATAGACGCTAAGCGCCACCCCTGCTTCGGTAAGAATCCCAGGCTCCAGGCCATAGACAGAAGCAACAGGCCCGCCTAACCGTGCCGCAGTTCTCTACAAGGGCATGATCAGGCGGGCGTATGAAGCCCAACCAGTAAACTTACATGACACGTATGAACTCCGCAAGCGGGCTTAAATTATAATCACCCGGGCCCCGAGGCCAGACAGTCAAATCCAAACCCCCCTTCTATCCGCATCACGCCCAGTTACATTGTCCCTTCCCAAGCTCTGTCCCAGTCGCTCGCGCTAAGACCACCGTCATGCGCCTCTCCGTGCTCTCCGTACTCCCTGCCACGATCGCTTCTACAGCCTTCCCCGCCACGGCGCTGAGGGCTTCTTGTACGTTTTCCCCAGCTGGCTACCCCTAGTGCTCATCCTACCACAGTGCTTCCTATCGTTAACAAACAGACAGTGACGTTCAATACTATCTACGACCAGGGCGAACGGCCGTTGAGCGAGGTTGCGTGTTGGAACCCGAAGGTCCCCGGCCTGTTCCCTGACTATGATGACTGGCTATTTCAGCGGAATATACCTATAGGAGTCATTGCTGTCCCTAATATTACAGGCTGGGACCATCCTGACTGTATTTCCTGTTGGATGGTGACGTGGGAAGAGGGTGCTAGAACAAGAATACTCCTCGCTATTGATGGGTCTAAGGATGGCTTTGTCACTTCTCTCCGGAGCATGAACTCGCTCACTGACGGTCAGGCAAAGGATTTTAATCCGCTAGAGCCACTAGAGGTGACTGCGTCCCGTGTGAGCCTGCAGAATTGCGGGTTTGCTCCCGGGGATGTACGTAAAGAAACGTGGGACGAGCTCTGGCCATGGGTTATGCGGGCTTATAAACAGTGACGAAACCAAACCAAACCGATCAACAGTAGTTAGAAGGTATCTTAGATCCCAACTCACTAATGTGTTTTATCAACAAGGGTAAAATATACCGTGGATTTGAGGGCTTTAAATAGCCTGTTTTGTTCCTTGTTCACTGCGTATAGTCGGGGTATGGCATGCCCCTGCTCCTCCTACGCACAGGTACAAAACCGCAGACATCGAGCAATACATGTGGTACTTACCGTCAGTTGAACTCAGACGAGGCAGTACTGGACGAAATAGTCAAGGTTTCTCACTATGCAGAAGTGTCTGAATATTCTGCAAGTAAATAAAGACTTCGCCGTTGAATATCCGTTAGGCCTCTGGCAATCGCCCGCACAAGTTTCGCTACAACCACAAGGCCTGCAAAGACATACAACTTGTCTACACGAAGGCTTAGAAATGCATCATGCTGGAAATGAGGCCCACATTCTCGTTTAGATGCAGTGTCTGAGAGTTGTTGTATGTTAGAGGTGGTTTGAGAGGTGTGTAAAAGCTTTTGTAGACAGAGAACGATCGCTTCTGTTGTACAGTGCAAGGTTTAAGGGGCATTAGCACATCAGCTCTCGGCCATCACATCAGGTCATCCAACGAACCACTCGTGACATTTTGCTCTGTGGATAAGAGTACCGCTAAAAAACAAGGGCACGGCATGGTAGTCTATTGTCCAGCGCATGCCCAGCCTTCGGCCGATCGGGGGTTCGAAAACACACATCGCCCATCTCGGAGTCGTTTCGGGTCTCGGCGCAACAGCTTCCACAAAATGACACACTCAGAGCTGTGGCATTCTTGAAGTCAGACAATTCCAAAAGACGACGTATTGCTGAAATCCTTCCTCAGTGGTCACTGTCCGCCTGGCCGTGGGCCCCGCGGCATCCGTCCACGCGTGACGCCCCGGAGCTCCGGGTCCGCCGGGCGGTCCCCCAATCAGCGGATACTCGGACGGAGGCGGTCCGCCCAGGGCATTGATGGCCGTCTAATTTCTGGTAGCACGCGATTTGGAAACGCTCGGATGGGGCTTAAAAGCTTCGGTGAGAGGAGGGTATGGTTGAGTAAAGGCGATGTTATTTCATAGGCTGGTTCGGATTTTGAGACCGTTTGTTGAGTGGATCAAGACATCAACCGTACCACGCGGTAGTTCCGTTTAACAGTTTATCCGCAAACTAGCGGCCTGCCTGGTTGAGCATAGCGAGCAATCATCCTGCTTTAACGCTGGAGTGAGTCAGGCAATAGCACTGTGAATCGGAGCCGCTGCGGTGTCTGCCGTGTTGGCAATGACGATACTTGATGTTTACGACGTCAGAGTGCATGAGCTCGTAAACGTACACGATAATTGAAATGGCGTCTCTTTCCTCGTGACACATGACGTGTACAAATGCAGAGTCACATCAGTTGAGCCTCCTTTTTTAGATCTCAGCGCCTATGAGAGATCAAAACCGCGCAGTGATGGGAATTCAAAGCTTCAAACAGGCTATGACCCCGTCAGCCGCCCTTGACCCGGCCCGAAGAGCCCCTTCCAAGTAACCCTTCCACTCGTAACTAGTTTCTCCGCCAGCGAAGTGGATGTGCTTGAAGGGCTCGCGGAATTGAGCGCCATAGCGAGACAGCAGGCCGGGGCCCATACAAGACGTTGGCGCGCCGCCGATGAAATCCTCCTTGGTCCACTCCATCTCGTTAACCTCGACCACATCGCGGGCCAGATGACCGTGCTCCGGGCCGACAAGCCGAGCCAGGTGGTCGACGAGAGACTGCTGGCGTTGAAGAGCGTTCAGCTTGTGCCACTCTTCAGCCACCGGACCCGCGACGAAGAGAGCGAGGGAGTAGTGCGGGGCTTTCATGTCGCAGATATCCCAGGAGAAGCAGATGGGGCCGACCAGACTGGTGAACTTGCCGACTAGACCAATCTCCCTCCACCACGGCCTGGCGTAGGTGAGGATCACCTTGGCGTACACTCCCGGCAGAGTCTGGGAGACGAGAGCAGCTTTTTCAGATGGTAGGGGGGGTTGGAAGTTGATGTACTCGTATGTGTTGGTCGGGTTGGCCATGATGACCTTCTTGGCCTCGATGACCTCGCCGTGGCTGGTCTTCACGAGGACGTGGTTGTCGCGCTGGCCAATTTCTTTTACGGGAGTTTCGAGCAGGATGGAACCTGGCGTGAGCTCGGCGGCGAGATGATGGGCGATAGCAGAGGTGCCTGTTTGAAGTAGCGATTGTTAGCGTTTGAGCTCCTGCTGCGGAACATCCCCAGAGCTTGAACTGGTAGAACTCCACTTGCCCTGACGAATCTTGAGATTCTGCGCGCCTTTTGGCCCGTCGGTGCTGACGCTCTCCCAGCCGCCAGCAGATTTGAGATGGTCGAGCGCGTAGTGGGCGCCGATAAGGGCAGGGGGTCGACCGTAGCTCACTATCAAGAGCGCAGACAGAAACAGTCTCGCCATGTCGCTGAAGCCTTTGATTGTCATCCACTCTTCCATGGACACGTCGAGTTCCTCCGGCCAGCTGGAGGGATCACAGAGATCGATCCAAAGCCCGGCACCGTCAACTTCGGTGACCGCTTGCGTTACAGCTTCGAGTGTTGCGTCATCGGTTCCCTTTATGCAGCAGAAGTCAGCATTTCGAACTGAATAACTGGGAATACGTGCTTTGGGAGGTTAAACTTGCCTGCCCGACTCCGTCAGCTGCAGTGCGCATCGTGGTGCCATCAGGAAGTTCAATGATGGACTCCCCCGACAGGTACTGCTCAACAAGCTCGAGGCCGTAGACCTTGGGCTGAGTCGTTTCGTTGATCCAAGTTGCCCCCGGCTCGACGTACCCGGGGCCGCTCGACAACGGATGCGTGTGGCTCCTCCCGCCAATACGGTGACGAGCTTCGAGAACCAGAGACGTCAGACCAGCAGCGTGTAAGTCGTTCGCGGCCATGAGGCCAGAGAACCCGGCCCCGACTACAACGACATCGATTATTCGATGCGGCACTGGGTGAAGCACGGCAGTATCCCCTGGTTGCCAAGGACGGCTAAGCCCTGGGACGGCCGCTGTGACTTGTATCTCGAATTTCAACCCCGGACACGCGAGTGACTGGACTGGAATGAGCATGGAAGCGGGGCGAGTGGCGCCATCGTTGTAAACCAGCAGCTTCGCGAGGTGGGGTTGAACCTCGCTCGCCTTCTCTGGCGACCAGTCGACGGCGTACATGTTGATCTGTACGAGATGCTGTGGAGCTACTCCAGCCGCTCGCATGGCCTTTAGCAGATTATCAACGGCTAGCTTAACCTGGGCAGCGAAGCTTTCTGGCACAGTTCCATCGGGTTTCTTTCCGATGATGCCAGCTGTCCAGACCAGGCGGCCGGGCTTGCTCGCAACTACGACATGTGAGTCGAGGTCGTCGTGGGTCCCCGAAGCGTAGGTCCCCGGAGCGTCAAGATAGTTTGTGGAGGGATTCTGGCTATGGTAGGCGGCCATTTTCAATGAAATAATGTTAATCAGACAAGCTTATTTTGGTAGAAATCCGTTTTATTCAGACCAAGGGATCATCATGAACAACAAACTTCCAGACATAAACGTGGACAGAATGTCCATTTTAATCGAGGGTTTCAAGCCATAATGGGAGTCTTTTGGTTTCAAAGAATCTGTGACGTCCCTATGTCGCTCTCTAAAGTCGTCTTTGAGCAGAGTCCGCGCGGTGCGGATGCCAAGTTCCAAGCCCATCCATCATCCCCCTCGACGGAGTCCGCGGCTGACGTTGGACGCCGCCTACACGACAACATTCTCCCCGGTTGGCATAAGATGTGAGTTGTCTGATTCAATGCTCTTGATAATAATGCATTGGCACCAAATTAGTGTATTGTACTCGGCTCCATGATGAGTAAACAAGAAATGTTCGGCGCTCGAAATCCTGAACCCGAAGCGTTCGGGTCTCGGAGCAGGGCCGGCGCGTAGCATTCCGAATTTGGAATAGTTGGGGTCGTGCTCGTGTTAGGTGGTCTTCAACGGCATGACCAAGATCAGACGAACGCTAAACCAGGCGGCTTTGCAACCTACATGTACATTTATGGCACCGGCAGGCACATATTTATGTCACCGGCAAGCAGGTATTATGACACCGGCAGGCATAGATTTTATGGCCCGCGCTTGGGGGCTATTCCCGTACCGTCCAAGTGCTGAGATCACGAGTCCCGTTGATGAAATGAACTCGAAAGAGGCCCAATAGGCATTTTCTTGATGGCGGTGTGACTTGAACGCCCCCACGAGCTGTATCTTTCAGTCACAATTTCCTAAGAAGCCAGCTTGGACTTGGATGTACAGCTCAGGGGTTGTGACTGTACGCTGTCCAAGGCAGGAGTATGGCTCCATTACGTCGAATCATATGCCACAATATGAAGTGCATACTCCAGAGACTTAAAATTGCAGGGGAAACGGCCGTTGCCCTGTTGGGAAGGTTTATCCGACATTGCTTCTCTACCCGGCCACTGGCTTCCCCGTGTTTCCAAGTTCTGAGTTTCTAACCTCCTTTAATTCCAGGGAGGCTTTGTTCAGACGCAATGGAAGACAAAACATTTTGAGATTAACACGTATGGCCAGAGTAGGTCAATGCGACGGTCCTCAGCCTTGGAGGTCGACGTAAGATGTCTGGGGCGACAAGAAGCGTTCAGGAGAACCGGTGGCGACGTAGAACTTTCCCCATTCTGAGGTCTCGTTGTCCAGCTGACGACCGGCGTCCGTCCGTCCCAACGTTCAAGACGACCACAAACTCCCACTTCTTGGACGACAACGCGCGGAACGGACTTTCAAGGAGGTTGTCAGCTGCTGGTATCGGCCGAGATGATCAAGCTTTGTATGTAAGAACGGGGCATCAGAGCTGAGGCACAGCATGGAAATCTAAGCGCTGACCATCGCGCCGATGATTTGCTTGCTTGCCGCTGAGCTTACCTAGAAGAAGCTTCCACTATAGATCCAGACCCTACTCAGGAACCGAATCCAAGGAACGGGGTCGGGACGGGAGCGGCAACATCGGAGTCCTGCGGCCGTCCGCATGGACGTATGCAGGACTTTTGGAGAGAAGTGGTCTCTTTCGAGGCACTTCATCGGCAGACCAGTCCAGATCGGATCAGGAAGACTAGACAAAGAAGACGGCAGCCGTGGATACGCGTGCATGCAGTGGGTGATGGAGTGCAGCAGACCATCGAGTTCGTATAACAACAGAACCAGAACCCACTACGGGTCCCCTCTGTAACACTGGCTAGTCGTTTACGGATGAACTTAGTTGACTGTAAATATCATCGAAGCCACGCAGAACCTAGCCCCGACTGGCAACCCCGTCTGCTTAGGAAAAATGGGAAGGTCTACGCGAGTCAAATCCGGCGTAGCGAGCAAGCCTTGGTCTACCCGCCCTACACTCTGCTACAGCCTCTGACTCTCTACCTACTTAGGCTCCGGAACAGGAGACGGTGTGGGGGCCGCGGGGCTCTACCGCTCGGCATTCGTGGCGTAGAGACGGTGCTGTTAATAGGAGGTGGGTGACCTCCGAAATTAAGCTCTAACAAGAGTCCCTGCGCTGAACAAGGGACGAAGCAGACAACAGCCCGCGGAGCTTCGGTTCTTTGAAATTCCATGCGGTCCGTCAACTTTTTGCCTCTGCTTTTCGGGCTTTCTTGGGTCTCTTATGTCATGTCCTCGACTTTGAGCCCAGCCCTATATCACCAGGAGGTTATGACCTGTACAGCTTGCGGATGGCCTTGGATCTGGGCATCTTCTTGCTGGCTTAGTACTGACATACACTCACCCCACCGCCCTGTAACGAGACTGTTTGTTTCCCTCGTCCGGCGCGTGGGGAAACGCCAGTTCCGGATCACCGTTGGCTGACCGATACGGCTAGACCGGTGCCATGAAGGGAATGACGGCACACAAGCGCAAGAGAACCGGGTGTCTTGGGTGCCGGGCGCGGCGGAAGAAGTGCGACGAGAGACAGCCTGTTTGTTCCTCTTGCGCGAGGAAAAATGTGGAGTGTGTGTGGCCGAACAACTGGCGAGAGCCGCAGACCGCCACGACTTTTGCTAGTGAGTCTGGATAGCTGCGGTGCAAGTCCGTATCTGAAGTGAAGGCGTTGCTGACAGACATCTTCCCCTTGCGAAAGCCGGCTCTGCTGGCGCGACAGAGTCATCACGGTCCAAGTCGCAGCGGCCCGGCAGACTGGTCTGGGAGACTTGCGGTGACCAGCTGTTATGTGACAACTCATCCCGCGACGACGGCCGAAGTGCCGCGTCAAGTGGACCGGACAGCGCGTCTTCGGGGCCAGAGATGGAAGAAGTGCCGAGCAAGACAGCTTCGGTCAACGTCTGCCGCCGAGCTGGACGGTTTCATCTCTCACCAACCTTGTCCCACGTCCCTCTCTTCGTGCCGCCGGGCTCAGAGTCCGACAATGGCGACTTCCAGCTCCTCTTCCAGCATTTTGTCCGGCGGTCCATGCCATCCATGTCGGTCGACCACGTCGACACGGAGATCTATGTGAGCACGCTCGTCCCGCTCATCCTCACCGACGACCTCGTCCTCCGCTCCGTCCTGGCGCTCAGCGGCCTCCAGTACATGCTCGCCAACCCTTCGAGCAACAAGGCCCTCCGCCTCGGCAGCTCGACCTACTCCAAGGCGCTGTCCGCGATGCGCAGCCGCGTGGCTCTCGCCGGCACCGGCATGCAGGAGGGCCGGCCCGAGTGCCTCGCCGCTGCGAGCCTCATGCTGGCCCTGACGGAGGCGACCCGCGGCGACTCGAGCAGCCAGCACGTCGACTTTGCGAGCCACGTGCTGCAGACCATGTCGCCCGCGGCGCGGCAGAGCGTCGACCAGAAGCTGTACCGGAGCCTCCTCAAGGTCTGCATGTACCTACGCATCGACTCATCCGTGCAGGAACTCCCCACGCTGTTGACTGCGTCTAAGCTGGTCCATCAGTGGGACCTGCCCAAGCTGGCGGCACATCTCTGGGAGGCAGATGGCAGAGCTACGACGGCGGCGCTGGAGGAGGAGTGCGGGATCTTTCAGGGGCCTTTTATGAATGGGCTGCTGACGATACCTCACCTCGCACGGCTCCAGGCCGCCGGCGACGACAAGGACGGCGGGAGCGAGCGCATCGCGCAGCTTGCGGCGATTGAGATGCAAATCATGTCGTGGGAGCCCGCGAAGCTCAAGACGGGGCCCATGGTCCGCCAGGTTTGGAAGCTCTGGCAACTGTCCATGTTGATGCTGCTCTACGAATCGCCGGTGGCGGGAGCGCCGGGCGGGTTCTGGCAGGCCTCGAGACGCGACGAGTGCTTCGAGGAGTTTATGAAGGGGCTCGATGCGATCCCCAGGGGCCACGATAGCATCACCGTGATGCTGTGGCCCATACTGATGACCGGGTCTTGCGCCCAGTCGGCCGCTCACAGGAAGATACTCCAGGATATCCTGTCGGTCTCGTGCGAGACCCTGGTGTCACGGGCGCCGGCCGTAGTCGCGGATCTACTCGGGGCTTTATGGGGAGAGTCGACGGAGACTTCTCATCGGGTTGAGCATCCCGAATTTGTGAGCAAGGGGTTGACAGACGTGAGAGTCTCACTACGTTAGGACTGAGATGAGACATGAGCCAGAACAGTGAGAGAAAATGGGTGAGACTGCGGGCCCCTGTAGGACGCTTCTCATTGGCTGCATTCACCGGGGCTTATCCGTCACATGCAGAAAAAAGGACACGAATCTACGACACAAGTCCGCCAAAACTCCTTTTGTAGTTGGTCGCCCGCTGCAGATGGTATCGACATGGGCCGCCCTCGGAGCGACTTGGAGTCGGAGAAAGAAGCTATCATCAGTGCATGGAGACAAGGAAGGTCGATAAACGACATACACGCATCCATCCAGCGGCGGACGGGAGCCCGTCTGGCAAAGAGGACCCTCGAACGCCGGTTCCGAGAATGGGGACTTGTCCGCCAAATGAAGCAGTCTTATGGCCCCGATAACCCCAAGCCGAAACGGACCTGGGTACGTAACAACTCTCATAATCTCACTGCCCCTCCATTTCTCTCTCATCACCCTTGCTGCCCCTCCATCGTCAACAAGCGGCCAACTCACAGAACCACCATTGTGTCTGTTGTACTTCTCTCTTCAGAGCACTAACCGGCCATGGGTGATCAGGCCAAAAAACTCCCCAAATCAAAGGGATTTCTTCCCTTGATCAACAAAGTTGACAAGTACGTAATTTCTCCCCACCGCACCAGCTCACCCATCTGACCCCTCGACAGTGTCCCCCTAGACTTCGACTTCGAAAGCCTCTACAGACTCTACCTCCCCAAAGATGCCCGCCCGCACGGCTTCATGGTGCCGAGCACCGTCGAGCGCATCCCGTGGACCTCGGACTTCCACGTCGACCACGACGAGCGCAAGGTCCGCCTCCTCGACACGACGGCCAAGGACGGCCCGGACCCGGGCAAGGCCGCCACGGCCGCCCTCCAGCGCGTCGTCGACGCCGCCGTCGACCAGCCCGACCGGTTTCCCACGCTCAACGGCCGGCACAGCGAGCCCTTCCGCATCCTCGGCGCCAACCACTTCGTCTCCGTCGAGCGCTTCCCCGCCCCGCTCTTCGGCATCTCCTCGCGCGGCGCCCACATGACGGCCTACGTCCGCACCGCCGACGGCCTCAAGATCTGGGTGCCGCGCCGCAGCGCCCACCTCTTCACCTTCCCGGACCTGCTCGACACCACCGTCGCCGGCGGCGTCAAGGCCGGGGACTCGCCCTTTGAGTGCATCGTCGCCGAGGCCAGCGAGGAGGCCTCGCTGCCGGCGGACTTTGTGAGGGAGCACGCGCGCGCCGTCGGCGTGGTGTCGTACGTCAGCCTCAACCGGCAGAAGGGCACCTTCTTCCCGACCGTGCTGTACTGCTACGACCTCGAGCTGCCCGAGTCCATCGAGCCGGAGCCGGGCGACGACGAGGTATCCGGGTTCAAGCTGATGACGGTGGCGCAGGTCACCAGGGCCATGCTGGAGGAGCAGTTCAAGCCCAACTGCGTGCTGGTGATGCTCGACTTCTTTATCCGGCACAACATCATGACGGAGGAGAATGAGGAGGATTACGTCGAGATCGTGACGAGGTTGCGGCGGCATTTGCCTGTTCCCACGTCTGCTGAGCGTAAGCCATGATGGGTCATGAGTTGAGTATGATAGACGAGGTTTCTGCCCGTTCGGGCTGTTTTCATGTACTCCCTGCGATAGACGCATGCTCACATACACTTATGATGAACGCTTTTCAAGGCTTCTTGCAGAGCCTGGTGCCGTGCTCGATTTCCTCTCACTTTTCCGTGCCTGGGGTTGCAGTGGCGCAAAAGTGCAGACTGAACAGCGCTATACGTAGAGAACCCCATAAACATGATTTCAATAGCCACCCGCTCGTCATCATATGCCTCCCAGCTGGCTCATAACGTGCATACGCAGCGACGACGAACGACGACGCGCCGACGTCCCTAGGCGCGAAGAAGACTCCGGTTTGGGATTGTGAGGAAATGCAATGGAAACACAAGATACTTCTGTGATTAAGGAGTGGAACTATTAGTTGCCTTGATCGCCACATCGCGCTGCGGCATCATCGCTCTTGACAAGCGGATGGTTATCTGTGGCATCGCTAGCTGACGTAAAGGGTTGCTCAGTGAAGTGACCTGGAAGGAGTCGAAACTGGTAAGCCGTGCAGATATCGATTGATCTCGGTAGGACACTGCTCTCGTCTAAATCTCACTCGTCGACCGTAGTTCCGAGTACTGTCTCATTCTTCTTACGGGATCGAGCCTGATTCCGGGGTCCAGTGGACTCGCGGCGGCGCCGTTTCTGTCAAGAATGAGCCGCAACTTATCTAAAATTCGCTATACTACCATTTGGTTACCTCAAGTTTCATTGGCCGAAAACTCTCCAGCCAGGGGATTATTCAACCTGGAACCATGAAGATGCTGTGAGCCGGTGCAGCGGCGGTCCGGAAATGGGGTGTTATTGTTAAACAGATGGATGCAGACTGCAAGAAATACTAGAGTAATAATTATTTTTATTTTTTATTGAAATCTGGGGATGTAGGGGTATCTAAACGATGGTATTGCTGCCGTTAAAGTCGTGCCGGGCCATGATTTCCCAAAAAGGTTAGCCACCCTTTCGCGATGGCTTCATAATCACACCAACCCACCACCTCACGCCGTCACCCACAAGGCGAAGCCCGCAGTCACGTAAAACGCAAGCATGACGCCCGGCGGCGGCGCGTTCCTCGCCCCGGAGCTGCCGCTGACCTGCTCGTTGACGCCCTCGCGGAACCGCCCGATGACGTTCCCCTGCGGCCAGTACTCGCACACGAGGTACCAGGCGTCGTCGCCGCACAGCTTGCGGCCGCAGCCGACGTCGGTGGTGTTCTTCCACACGAGCTGGGTGAAGTGGCCCGTGGCGTCCGAGTACTCGGCGTCGTCGAAGTCGTAGTCGTCGCGCTCGTCGCCCCAGGCCTCGACGCTGGCTGTCGCGTTCGGGTAGCCCTTGGCCAGGTTCTCGCCGTAGGGCCCGCCCGAGTGCTCAAAGTCGCAGTCGGACATGCCGTCGAGGTAGTCGACGGCGAAGTCGGCGAGGGTGTCGTTCCAGGCCAGGTCGGAGGCGTTGTGCTGCTCGCGGTAGAAGTTTGTGCTGTTGAGGACGGCCGAGGTGAAGGTGTCGTCCGAGTTCCACTCCGGCTCAGCCGTCGGGCGCGGGGGGCTTTCGGTGATTGTTGTCACGACCGTCTGGGCGGCGGCGAGGGGGAGGAGGAGGAGGAGGGCCGGGGCGAGGGTTGTGAGCATCATGTTGACGGTTTATTATGAGTCTGTATTAAGTTTCGTTCGTACCGTACAACAGAGCCGTTTGGCGACACCACGGACGGATGAGTGACGGCTCCTCGCGACAGTCCATTGCTGCGGTTTCTGGGGTATTTGAACCGGCCTCATGGTTCCAGCGTCTAGACATCACACAACGCGCCGCGACTGGACAAGCACGTCGCCAAACCGGGTTTCGCTCTCATGACCGCCTCTCTCCTCCAGTCAATCGGGTCGTGAATGCGCAGAATGGCGCAGGATGACGCATTCTGGGCTTCTTGGGGACATTCCAAGGCCGTGGAAGAGCCTAAATGCTGACGAGGACAGCCCCTGTCAGCCCAATTGGCCCCGGACTTGGCGGCCCATTCAAGTTTTCAGTGCGGTTCATCCGGGATTGAGACATGCTGGTTGCTGACCCTTTCGCCCTGCACTGCCCTCCCCGGCGCTGATCATTGACGGTTTTGTTCGGGGGCCGTCTCCAGATTCTCGCGGCTCACACGTCGATTCCCGCCCTCGCTTCCACGTTTTCTGGTCGTTCCGACGAGCCGATGTAGGATGATCAAGCTAGGGGGGCACACATGGTTCGTTTTGAGGAGATTCGGACTTGGTCCTGTCGTAAGGAATGGTTGAAGATTCTTGTTGTCGGGTTACGGGGAAGTAATCATCGGCAAGAGTATTCCATCACAGAGGGAGGGTCGGCAAGATGCAGGATCAAAACAAAAATCGACAAATGCTTTAAATGCCTAACTGATATATTGAATGGAGACATCAACCCGCATGTTCTCTGACTTGGTATTGCGCGTCCTTGCCATCTCAACCCGGAGCTGACATTTACCGTTTATCTCCGGGAATGCCTCCGTGTAACTGTGCCCGGTGATGTCGGCCCAGCCTGTGTAGCTGAGGGCAAAGCCTGCGAGAGTGTCGGCATTGGCCATCCATTGATCCCTTCTGTTCTTCCTCTGTTGCAACTCACTCAACAAGCCGCACAATTTGCAAACGAAACAACCATCCTCATGATTCCCGTCCTATTGTGTTAGTAATATTTGGTGCAATTTAGTGGCTCCATAGCAAAATACTGGCATTCACAGGCCTAGACTCGGCTGCCCGTAAACCCTACGTCATGCGCAAGCACCTAAAATGCTGAACAAACAAAAGTACCCAAATCAGCCTCAAAGACTCAAACGACATGCTGCTAGAATGATCCCTTGGAGACGACAAACGAGACCCTTCTTGACTGGCCTGAAGCGAGGGCTGGTTTCGGAGTTGATATCCGCAGGAGTGGCACTTCACGCTTCAGAGGTCAAATCCGCGGGGTAAGCCGGCGAAACACATCGGCTCTGGGGCGAGAAGAGAGGAATCTATTATGCTGAACCAGACCAAAATGTCGCTGCCCGCTACCCGATGCTCTACAATATAAACTAAACTTAACTAAAGCGCACGACCCTTGGACATGTTGTTCAGGAGTGGGTGCAGCCACTTGAACGTGCCCGGCTCAAACGGCTCAGACGCCGTGATGAAGTCCAACACGCGCGCCTTCTGGATCGCCGGCGACACAACGTACGTCAACAGCAGCTTCTGAAAAAAACCCCACGACAGGATATACCTCGCCATGAACCAGTCAAACGTCGACGCCCACGCCTGCAGCCGCGTCAGCCGCGCCGACTGTCCCAGGTCCTTCTCCAGCAGCTCCAGCCTCTCGGCCCGGTACTCCTCGAAGAAGGCCTCGAGCTCCTCGAAGCCCGGGGCGGCCGACGCGCCGCCGCCGCCCTCGGCGACCATCCTCCGCAGCCCGTTGCACAGCGCCACGACGTCCTGCACGCCGTTGTTGAAGCCCAGGCCGGCGTTGGGCGTGAACTTGTGCGCCGCGTCGCCGACGAGCACCACGCGGCCGCCCCAGCTCCAGCGCCGGCAGATGCCCTCCTCGAGCCCGGCGCCGCCCGCCGTGTACCGCTCCGCGAAGACGTCCTTGACCTTGAGCGCGGCCGTGACGGGCCACTCGGCGAAGCGGGCGCCGTACGCCTCGAGCTCCTCGTCCGAGAAGGCGATGCGCTCCGTCGTCGGCGCCGGCAGCTTCTCGTAGCAGAAGATCCAGCCGCGCTCCCTGCCGGTGATGTACATGACGGAGCGGTCGGTGCCCTGCGTCTCGTAGCTCTGGCCGGCGGCCGTGGGGCGCGGGAACGACGCCCACATGCAGCGGTAGTGCGTCTCGTACGGCTTCTCGGCGTCCCAGGTCTGCTCGCGGGAGGGGTCCTCGGCGAGGGCGAGCCGGCGCATCTGGCGGCGCGTGGCCGAGTGCACGCCGTCGGCGCCGACGGCGATGGTGCCGGCGTACGAGGAGCCGTCGGCGCAGGTCACGGTGACGCCTGTCGGGGTCGAGGCGATGCTGGCGAGCTTCTTGCCGGTGTGGTAGCGCGCTTTGGCGTCGTCGGGGAGGGTGTCGTAGAGGGCCTGGATGAGGTGCGCTCTGTGGAATGCGACTGGCGCTGAGCCGTGGCTGGGGGCTGGGGTTAGCGACTTTGGAATACGCAGACGAGGATGTGAAGACTTACTGCTCTTTCAATAGATTGAAGGCGGGGGACTGCTTAAAGTTGCGCCCGTCGACGGTGAAGCCCCTGGTGTCGTCCAGGACGCAGCCAATGTCGAGGAGCTTGTCGAGGATGCCGAGTTGGTGAAAGACGCGCAGGCTCGAGGGGCCCAGCACGAGACTCGCGCCGAGGTCCTCGACGATGTTTTCCCGTCTCTCGAGGACGACGAAATCAATGCCGGCGTGTTGGAGGGCGTGCGCTGCCGTGATGCCGCTGGGGCCGCCGCCGATGATGATGACTTTGAAGGGCTCTCCTGTCATGTTGTCAATGTAGGTGAGTGTGTAGTTGTGTTGCTGTTTGTCGCAGTCTGCTGCAGCTAAATCTTCGTCGATGGCGACATTGTGCCCGGCGGAGGGTTTTATGTTCAGATCTACGCTCTCCACCGGGCTCGGCACCGAATTGCCTCGTTGAGAGTGTGGTGCTAGCATTCGAAACTGGATCTTGGCCGGACACTCGACGGAACCCGCCCGTCCGCCGGGGTGTAAGTTGTTAGCGATTGTGCGATACCTTCGTTGCGCAATCAGACGGCATTAGACCGGGAAAGGAGCCCCTCGAATGCGCTCCGTCCGGTCGAGCCCGGCAGAGTACTCAAGCGCTGTCATTGCTTGGAACGAACCGGGGTTGGGATCGCACGCGTCCAACATTGTGTGGCTTACAGCAGTTAGGCTATTGGAATTCCGTGTCGGTATTCCATGCTGAGGGAGCTGAGACGGACGGGCTTTTGCGGGTGCGTGAGCTCCGTTGACCCATCGGACGGGCAGCGAATTCGGAGTAACTCTGGCTGTCTTATGTTAACAAGAAGACTCATCAGTGTGAAGCTAGTTGACCATGCTACGGAGGCAATCTCCAGTCGGGGAAAACCCACCGACTGAAACCCACCTCGGTTCCGAGACGCATCAACAGTGCTACGTCAATGACCTCGATGTCCAATATTGTGTCTCCGCTGTGGATGGGCTACGGTTTAGACTTTCGGCAGTGCCTTTTGCCTTCCGATCTCAGAGTGTTCGACGTTATTACTCCCACGGCAATGTCATCATGTAAGACGCCCCAACGGGCTGCTGTGCCGCACGGCATCTCATCGGAGACTTTCCTGGGCCAGCCACCGCGGGTCGAGTCGGCTGAGGCATCGGGCCTTGCCGTCCCCGAGACCCCGATGGCGCCCCGTCCAGGTCGCAACAAGGATGGATTTGTACGCCGATCCGATGATATGGGTCACCGGGCTCACGATCGTGATCCGTTCCGGGCGGCTATGAACATGAATGCTTTCGATCGAATACCCGGGTCAGAAATCTGATGTCACTGACAAATTTCGTTCAACGGCCAATGATGCCCATTAGTCTGTCTCCAATGGCGATTGCACGCCAGGTCAAGAGCTGCAAAGGAGTTGTCATGGATGAGTACGAGCTTCATAGCAGGGCGTTGCTCATGCCAGAAAATTGATGTCTTCCCTTTCTCCCTCGACAATCAACACCACACTTCATTGATTATTATTAGCGTCTGAGTATTCTAAAAAAGAAATAAAAAAAATGCCGCGAATGTTGAATGTATGATTGAATGTATAAAGTTCAGTCTTGCATGGTCTCTTGGGTTGGGTATGTTGCATGCATCGAACATCATTGGCAGTGGGTACATGTAATCTGCACCGGTGCACGCCATGCCATGTACGATCGGCAAGCCGCGAACCCGGGAACTGACAGGCTGCCAAAGTCCCTCCATCATGCCAAGGGAGCGTTGAATGTATATCGGGGTTCAAGGGATAGTACCTTGGCGTGCAAACTGCGTCCATCACCGGTTCGCTTCGGCAACGCGAGTCTCGTTTGGGCCGAATCTCACATCAGCCTCCGGGGCCAAGCGCATACATATTCATCCTTTTGCTTCCGCAATTCCTTTCTGTGCAGTTGAACATACCAAGACGGCTTCATTCTAGGTTCATACTTAATGTAACCTTCCAGATCGGTCTCAAGTCTCGACTTCTAGAACCTGCACCTTGTCAATATTTCGCCACGGTAGCCCTCGATCTCGCCCGTCCGAGAGTTCACTTTCGTCAACTTAGGGTCATGAGTTGACCAAAGTTCTCACCCTGGGTAGCACAATTACCTCAAGCCATTACGAGAGCAAGACAAATTCTCGCCTGGAGAGGCTGTGAGTGAACTGGCCTAGTAGCCACCTCCGACGCCCAGCCAAAGTCTCAGACACCGGCGTGAGGGGTTGTTCGGTGCATCAGTCCACATCTGCAGGAGAGCGATCCATCGTCTCTAAGGTGAGATGATGTGGATATGTTGCTACTCCATGTGGTTGCTGCCTGGCCATGGCAGAATATCTACATATAAGAGAGCGGTTCTCTGTGTGCAGCACAGGGACGCACAAGTCACCGCAACAACCAGTCTACGACTTGCACTCAACACACAACACCATGAAATCAGTCTTGGCACTCACAGCCCTCGTGGCCTCCGCAGCGGCCGCCGTCGATATCCTTCTCCCCCTTTACGTCTACCCCATCAACGACCTCGTGAAGCCCTACGACGGGACCGTGGACTGGAGAGCGGCCATCGCCGCCATCGACGCCCACCCGGACCTCACCTTCAACGTCATCATCAACCCGATCAGCGGGCCCCCCTTCGACAGCGAGGACGGCATCAAGATCGACTGGGCCCAGTGGATCGGCCAGATCAACGCGCGCCCCAACACCGTCACCCTCGGCTACATCTCGACCCTCGGCACCGTCCAGCCGCAGCCGCGCGACATCTCCGTCGTGACGGCGGGCATCGACACCTACGCCGCCTGGACGACGACCAACGGCTGGGACGGCAACGCGTGGGACATCTCCATCGACGGCATCTTCTTCGACGAGGTCAACACCGACCCGGCGCACCTCGCGTACTACACCCAGGTCTCCAACTACGCCAAGGCGCAGACGGGCATCGTGGTCCTGAACCCCGGCGTCGCGGTCAACAGCGCGAGTTCCTCGCTGTATGACGTTGCCGACGCCATCTTGTCGATCGAGACGTGCTACACGGCCGACCCGGACGCCCCTCAGGACAGGTGCCCCAGGAACACGTACACTCCCTTCACGCCTGCCGTGTTGGACACGCTGCCAGCGGACGCGGCGCAGAGGTCCAAGTCTGCGGTGCTGGTGCACGACTTTTACGACGACTGGGAGCCGTACCAGCCTGCGTCTATTGCGACTCTGCAGACTGACATCAACGCCATCGTTGCCAGGGGCGTGCACAGCTTGTACATTACGCAGTGGGGTTACAACGAGAGCTTCACCCGGGAGCCAGCCAGCGTGGGAACTGTCTCGAACCTGTTGGCGTTGGCGCAAGGTCTTCCTTCTGGTCAACCGTTGTAGGCGTAGTGACAACTCTGAGGCCTCAGCTGTCCTGGAACCGATTGAGCTATCTACCATGTCATCAAATAGCCTTGAGTTGACCAAGTGCAAGTAATGAATTGTCACATCATAATTGAACACACATTTGGATTATTGAAGTCATATATTGAAATGAATCAACACCTCAAAGCGCCGTATCATCATTGTTTGAGCTTCTTGACGTTTTCCAACACCCTCCCGTAATCCTCTGCAGCCTTCCCTTCCCTCACCATAAAGTCCTGCGAAACAACCTCCCCGCCCGGCGTCGTGAACTCCATGTAGTCCACCGCCCGGAAACCGTACTTTTCGTACACGACCTTGGCCTTGGGCATGGACTCCAAGAAAGCCACCACCCCCTCCTCGTCCGCCCTTTCGCACCCCCAGCGCATCAGGCGGCTCGCGGCGCCCTTGCCCTGGTGGTCCTTGTGGCACACAATCAGCTCGAGGAGCCAGTGGCGCACGTCGCCCATGACGGCCGCATGCCTGGCGCTGATGCCGCCAAAGAACTTGTTCGCGAAGGCCGGGTCGCCCTCCTTCGGCCACATGTCCGGCGGCGGCGGCGGCGACGCGTTGGGCTCGCCCTCGGGCGCCGGGCGCACCCACTTGGCCCAGGCGACGATCTGCTCCGGGTCCGAGTGGTCCGGGTCCGTGACGACGAGCCAGTGGGCGCGCGGGCTGTTGGCCAGCTCCTCGAGGAAGGAGTCGCGGATGAAGGCGCGGCACTCGGCGGAGGTCTGCGGGAAGCAGGTCTGCACCACGGGGTTGTCGCTGAAGGCGGAGAGGTAGACGGGGCCGAGGGACGGGCCGTCGGCCGGTGTGGCGGGGCGAATCTTCAGGGGCATTTTTCTTTTTGGCAAACGAGCGAGCGAGCGTTGCGACTCTGTCAAAGATGGGGGAAACCCTAGGTTGTCTGGTTAAAAAAGATGACTCGCAAACGAAATCGGACGGCAGATGTAATATGACAAAGGAGTTAGTTCGAACCTGCGTCATAAGTTCTTGCTCCTCGTGACAGAAAATCGCGTACTAGAGGTTGAAACGGCGCAAACACCTTCTGGTTTTCGGGGCGCGCCGGCGCATACTAGTACTATATTGGAAACTTTCATCTTGGATATTTTTGCTGTATTGGGATGGGCCGTGTTGCTACTAGGTACAGGATGGATGTCAACACGAGCATCCGCGGGGCTGTTTAGTCATGCGGGATTCCTCTTCCGTCCTTGGCATCGCTGTGTCATTGCGGATTTCAATGAGGCAAACAAGCTCAATTTGATTCCAACTGGAGGGTTTCTCTGGCCCCAGGACGTCTGACGCAAAAGCAAAAAGAAACCAGTTGTCGACAGAGATGAGATTTGAACTCATGCGGCCGAAGCCATGTGATTGCGAGATTAGTGAGAGGTAATTCGAGTCACACCCATTAGACCACTCTGGCACTCTGCCTTGATTGGATGAAAGGTCCGGCGCGAAAGTTGTTCTTGAGGGTTTTGCAGATTTTCAGCTGCGGTTGTGGATGCCCTGACTCGGTTGTGGGTTGTGGTGTGGAGAAGAGTTGCGGGGATTGGTTCTCACATCGTGGCTGGTTGTTGTGGCTTGACTCTACTGGGTCTGTGAGAGTGAGCAAAAGGAGCTTTACTTTAGATCTTCTCTGATTTCAGAAGGCTTGTTGTCACAGGTCTTACGGGTGGTCGATCGGTTCAACTAAGAACGTATTACATTCTTCCATAAAAGCTCGGGAACCGGCATTAGGCTGTGTTAGCCGAAATCAAACCTGGGTACAATTTGCTCATCGGCTTTAGATAAGGTAAGCCACACAAACATGGAGAAATGAATGCATCTGTCAACCTACTACTCTTCGTGCATAGTCGACGAAGACAGCATCAACTCTAGAGGCCAACCGACGAATCACAGAGGCGGCATTCTATCGTATTATTCCTGCCCTGATTGGACTTGTACAAATGGCATTTACATTAAGTCTCAGATTAATACCCACCAAGGCCAGTCTCAGACTAGTGACCCCTCGCGTGAGTTGGTCATTCATGATTATCATGATCTGTAAGACGATATGGATGGTGTCACGGCGCCACATCTGTACAGACTCTAGATCAAGAACGAACCGGGATGGTCGTTGAAGAACTGCATGGCCTCGACACGCCAGTCGTCCCTGACCACCTTCGGGCCGCTCTCCTGGAAGTTGTACGTCTCCAGCCCGGCCTCGGTGTACCTCGGCCACTCGGCAAAGTCCAGGCCGTGGTTGTTCGGGTCCAGCGTGCGGATGAAGGAGATGGCGGTGGCCTGGCACGCCTGGGTGTTCTTGCTCAGCGCGTACGGCAGGCCGGCGAACATGTAGAACCAGACGTCGAAGGCGTGGAAGGACCCCAGCACGGGGAGGTGCGTGAGCACGCCCAGGTCCGGCAGCAGGCCCGCCGACGGGATGCTGACGTCCGTGACGTAGTTCCAGACGGTCTGCTCCGAGGTGTTGTAGTGCGCCAGCAGGTTGCGGCGCTGCGCCTGAAAGCTGAAGTCGCCCACCACCGCGGCCAGACGCTTGAAGTTGGGCGTGACGGCGTTCAGGACGCCCGTGTCGAAGGGCGAGCCCTTGGTGATGTCGGAGGGATAGAGCTCCATGAGCTTGGCCATCTCGGCGTCGCTCGCCTTGGGCCACCAGATGTTCTTGAAGTACGACGCGAAGGCCTCGTCCGAGAGGGTGTCGAGCTGGGCGAGCAGAGAGAACAGGGTGCCCTCGTCGCGCATGTCACCGGTGATCAGGGGCACCGAGGCCATCTTACCGGCGGCGGCCAGGCGGTGAGGCGAGTCCTTGAGGTGCTTGCCATCGGGGCGGATGGTCCAAGTCGAGGCGAGGGAGCGAGGTCCGAGAACTATACGACATCGTTAGTCAAGATGGTTGTTGGTAAAAAGGAAACGCGGACTTACGCATGCCCTCCTCGTTCACCGAGGCCATGATGTCGTCAAAGTCGGCAACCTTCAAGCAGGCAATCTTATCCGCCGCATCCTTACATCCGGTCCTCTCGACCATGTGGTCAAAGACGGGCTGGCCGCGCTCGGCACCCTCCACCATGACCGGTCCGCCCGACAGAGCCATCGCGCCCCGGAACAGGTCCGTAGCGCCCTCGCCCTCGTCCCAGAGCAGGTGCGCCACGACGGACCAGCTGCCGGCCGACTCGCCCATGATGACGACGCGCTCCGGGTCGCCGCCAAAGTCGGCAATGTGCCTCTGCACCCACTGCATGGCGACCCTCTGGTCCTCGAGGCCGAGGTTGAGCAGCCCGGCCTCCTCCATCTCGCGCGACGCCGAGAAGCCGAACGCGTTGAGGCGGTAGTTGGCCGAGACGCCGATGATGGGCTGGCCGAGGTCGACCGAGGTCCGCACCAGCCCGCCGACGTTGTAGTTGGGCCCGGCGCCGCGGATCACGTCCGTCTCGCTGGTGTCGGTGAAGGGGCTGCCGACCTCGTACCCGCCGCCGTGGATCCAGATCACCACGGGGAGCTTGTCGTCCTTGGCGGCATCGAGGGGCGTCTGCACGTTGATGAGCAGGCAGTCCTCGCTGCGGGTTTGTCCGATGGTGTTGAACACCGTGTCGGCCAGCGCGCCCACGATGGGACCGATCGCCGTACCCGTCTCGCCCAGCAACAGGCTGCTGGACGAGTTTGTGGTCAGGATCGAGGCCGTCGTCTTCTGCGGGCAGATGGGGCCGTAGTTGCTGCCGTCAAAGTCGCCCAGCTGCTGGGTGTAGAGCTGCGGGTGCTCGAAGCGGCCGGCGGAGGCGAAGGGGATGCCTTGGAGGTGTTAATGTTGTCTTCTATGTACCCTTGGCTTGTCACGACTCACCTAGGAACTCCTTGATGTTCCCGTTGGCCCGTCCAGTGATGTTGGCATAGTCGATTTCGACCTTGGGCTTCAACGCATCACGGGCGTTGATGGGCTTCGCAACAGCCAGGGCCGAGTTGGACGCCGCGAGCAGGGCCGTGAGCCCAGTCCATCTGGACGCCATTTTAGATTCAAGGAGTGACTGGTATTACTAAGGAGTGTAGTTGGGAGTTGATGGTTCAACTCGCCAGTTGGATGGTTGACAATGCAGGGACGGAAGCAAACAAGTGAGGCCGTGGCCACATCAGCAAGGGGTGATGCTGGAACCCCCTATGTCAAATGCAACACTACATATACTCTACGGATTTCATCGTCGACCCGTTCGGCCGCCGTATGGGGCCCTCTCTGTGATCATGATCGTCGTCCAAGAGTGCCGAAAGAGTCCCAAGAGGACGGAATCTCTTCCGTCTCAACACCTGTCAACTCTCAGTTGAACATAGCGTCAACTTGCCAGCGTGCTTGGCTAGTCATGTCTAGAATTGCTATAGAACATCTGGCAGCGATCGACCGTTGAAAGGGGTTAGATTCGGGGGCTCCCGTATTCCTACCTCTGAATTGACTCCAATTTTCTTTGGCCCCTTGTTGTCAATACCCTCAACACTGCCCAACTCGGCCAAGTATAAGTGCCCGAGGCCCCTCTCAGGTTTGTATCTGGCGGTGAACAGATCTCATTCCCGCCCGGCAAATTTCCGGACATTCATCGGACGAAGGTCTCGATAAGAAGCATCTGGGAAAAGATTTATGCGGTGGCATTCAGTTGCTTGAGTGACTGTTGATTACCGGGATCCATCTGCATCTGTTATTCATAGCGACCAGCTCGATGGGAGCATGCCGATGCCATGTCTCTCAGCCCAACAAATGTCAAAGCGGCCGCTTGTCCAAGGGGCATCCACGCAGGGAGTCATTTCAATTCCCTGTAGGGATTCAACGAAAGTGGGCACGTGGCACCGGGATGCCGCCGTTGACAGCCGTCGGGGGATCGCCGGTTCAGATTCACTCGATGACCCAGGATGGCATCTCTTGCAGCCTGTCAAAAAAAGGGCCCCTGGTCAGAGTCTCATCAGTGATCAGCACCAGCAGTCATTTCGGCCCCTGGTCGCACAGAAGAAAAGAACAGCAGAGGGCGGTTCCAGCTGCTTGGTCCTGACTCGGCGCAAGTGGGTTTCGGGGCGGCACCGACAAGGAACCGGGATCATGTAACTTCGGGCTCGGGGGACACGGGCGTGGCCCAGGCCATCCGTTTGAAACCTTCTCCACATGTTCACGATCGCTTTTGGAAAAGAGTAGCAATGAAATTGGAAGTGTCGAGACGGCATCCCGCCTGCGCTAGCCCGATTACACTACAACGTGCCGTCCGCGTCGGGGCTTGGATATCGTCGGCTGGCAGCTTCGAGTTCCCCTGATCCGCGGTACTGACTCGTGCTATGGCTGTGACGCGGCTCTGACCCACACGGCGGTTGGAGGGCGTGCCGAGATAATACGAACGATTGGCGAGAGAACAAGTTTGGTATGAACTGTGGGAAGAAGGCTCTTGCAGTTGAGGCAAGACTTGAAAGAAATTATTCTCGAATAAACTGTTTCTATCAACGCCTTGCTCATGGACTTCGCCGAATTGGTTTAGGTTCTTACAGTCGTGAAGGCAACATAGGAAATCATCAGTAAAAGTACAATTACATGGCAGCTTCAAACCCCCAGCCTAGACGTGCTGCCGGACCTTTCGCTCCTCCTCCCATGTAACATCGCTCTGGACCACGATGGTGTCCATAGGCATGTCATCGCCGCGCTTGGCGCTGGTCCAGGGCCCCCCAGACACAGAGTACTTCATGCCGCTGCCGTGATGCAGGTACTCTTCGGAGTCGTTACCCGTGTCCAGGCGTTCGTGGGTGGCGGAGCGCTTGAAGTTGTGTACGCCCGCGCGGGAACCGCCTCCGGCGCTGGGGAAAGCCCTCGCGCCCGACGAGATCTGGTTGGACTTCTGGTCGCGGGTCGACCACGGCGTGCCGTAGCGCATCTTGCGGTACACGGGGACGAGGGTGACGGCGCAGGCGCCGATGATGGCGACGTAGATTTCCACGACGGTGGCAGTCCACATGAGGGCGTATTGTTCTGTTCGGGACGATCAGTATAATATTGAGAGAACGGCAAAGAAGGGTATGCACCTGTCATGTCCGTCACACCGATGGAGTAGAGAGAGGCCAGCGAGCCGAAGCGCACAAGACTGGCAACCACGACACTGTTTTCAACATTAGCAAATCATCACGGGACACAGTCTCGTTTCCCAAGGGTAAACCTACAGACTGCCCAGCGCGAAAACGCAGCAGATGCCGATTCGCTTGCTCGAGCTGACCTGCAGCTTCATGGTCTCGCGGATCGGCAGCACCAGCGTCAGGATGTCGATGAGGCTGTTGGCGATGGAGTTGCCCACGAAGTAGAGAATCAAGTCGATGCAGGTGCCCGCGCCGGGGTTCGTCGTCTGCTCCCATGTATACGAGAGGGGGCGGCACTGCAGGCAGTTGGTGACGAAGATGGCAATGAGCCAGCCCAGACACGCCGCCGTGAGCACGTAGATGCCCTTCTTCATGAACTCGGTGGGAAAGACGCGCCAGTAGAAGGCCAGCAGAGACAGCTTGATGAGCGGGGAGGAGAAGCCGTAGCAGAACTCGGCTGCAACGACGCACTGTGATCGTGTTAGCTTCTGGTGGTTTTGTTTTTTGTTGTGGGAGTAAGTCTCGCGGACCTTGAGAAAGACGACCAGCTGGTTCGGATCCTCGGCCATCACGACCACGATGCTCCGACCGAGACCGCCATTGATGGTGGCCTCGAGGGTGATGGCGCAGAAGACGTGGTTGACGACCAGACTGGCCAGCGCGAGCCAGTCGTCAAGGGCCCATCCGACGCCGGTGAGCTTTCGTGCCCAGAACCGTCCGACACAGGTGACGGTGGCAATCACCGCGAGGATGACGTTGATGGCGATGATGGCGGTGTCCGTGTGCGGACCGTCGGCCGTCGTCGTGGTCGTTGTCGAAGTCGTCGAAGCCATCTTATCCGGTTGTACGGGCTGACCGGAGCCGTAGCCAGTCAAGGAGCAAACAAACTAATCCGGGATCCGTCTCGCGTCAGGCGTCCGTCCTACGAGGAGGTGATGAATGGCTTAGGTATTGTTTATTGAGCACCTCCTGCAGCGCGGGTTCTTTCGGTCTCTGGTGGCCCGATGAAACTAACATCGCCCTCGAAAACTCGCATCTCCACATCCCGCTGATAGAAACTGTCACAACTCAGCAGATCGGGTCTTCAGTCCGCACAACACCCCAGCATCATAATATGTACTAAATGCCCCATTCGCCACGGCCCTTGCTGTTTAATATGTCTGCTCCGCCGTGCCTCCATAGATGCTGGGGGCTAGGGAAGTGCGGCAACTTGGTCCGTGTGATTGTTACGGTGCCATTAGAGACTCGTCAGCGTGATCGAGTCCCGGTGTGTTGTTTACAAAGCCGGTCCGGCCGGCAATACGCCTCGACAGACGTACGGACGGGTGCACAACATGATTTGATGTGTTTGTTGGTTGGTTCACTGCCAGACAAACCTCCAAAAAGACCATCCATCGCCTGCCCCAGCATCCCCTGTGCCGGCCTACAAACACCTGCATGCCGGTGCAGGGACATGGATTCCTTCATGCGGTTGGCCTGCGAAACGTCCACTCTTCAGGCCACCCTCGAATGAGAATCATGACTCGTCAGGGATCCCCGAGTCCACCATCGCCAACAGCTACCCTATCAACAGGTCTGGAAATTCCGGCTGCGAGCAAATGCTGTTTGGCCGAGATTGTGTCGCAACGGGAACTGAATCGAGGCGGGGCCGGAACACGACGAGGTGGACTCGATGCTCCCGACCAGGAAGTGTACGATGCCGGGATGCAGCCGCGAACTCTGACGATCACGCAGGCCCAGGAAATGAGAAGCATGCAGAATTTTCCGCAGTGTTGGAACTTGGAGCCCCCCGGACGACGTCTCGTGCGAATTAGGGAAGGTGACGGCTGTACGTGGTACGATCTGTTGCTGCAGGTGATAGGCGCACATCGCACCTTGCCGAGAGGATTTCTCGGAAGACTTCCCCCCTTGTGACCTGAGTGATCGACACCATTGCACCGACACTTACTCATTGAGAGGCCCCCGTTACGGTACGGACGAAAAACATACACTCCAGTCATTTTACGAGGTGTCCGTCACTCGATCCTTCAAGATGGCCGGCAGCAAAGGCGAAAGCTTTCCGCTTGTCTCATACCAACCTCTCCGCTTCCTCTACCAGCTTTCCGGCGGCCTCTTCATCGTCTTCTGCCTCCCCGTCTGGGCTATCCAGGCGCTGATTCCAGCATGCCGCCCTCACCCGAAATGGGGCTTCAAGCAGGCCCTCATGGCACGCCTGACGCGCAACATCGTTGACCTGTACTCGAACGTGGGCATCACCGAGACGCACAACCTCGAGCCGGGCAAGGAGGGCGACCGCTTCCAGACCGTGGAGCCGTTCCCCTCGGACCTCTACCGCGGCCCTCTGGCCTCGAACCCCGACGTCAAGCCCGCCACTGTGGGCGGCACGTGGTTCCCCGCGAAGCCCGACGCTGAGGCGGGCTTCGGCGGCACCGTGGTCATGCAGATTCACGGCGGCGCCTTCGTCCTCGGCGACGGACGCACGGGCTACTGCGGCTTCATGGCCGACACGCTCATCGACAAGTCCGGCGCCGACGCCGTCTTCGCGCCCCAGTACCGGCTGTCCGGCTACGGCACAGCCGGCGCGGCGGCGAACCCGTTCCCCGCCGCCCTGCAGGACGTCCTCACCAGCTACCTGTACCTGACTCGGACCCTCGGCATCCCGTCCAAGCGCGTCGTGCTCTGCGGCGACAGCGCCGGCGGCAACCTGGTCATCGCCCTGCTGCGCTACATCGACACCTACGGGAAGGACCTCGGCCTCGCCGTCCCCAGCTGCGCCGTGCTGATCGCCCCCTGGGTCAACCCGCTGGCCAGTCTGGGGCCTGACTCGGTGTACAAGCAGCACGACCAGTGGAACACCGACTACCTGCCCGTGTCTTTCCTGCGCTGGGGCGCCAAGGTGTACCCGTCGGGTGTTGCGGACGAGAACATGATGTACGTGACGCCGCTCGGCAACGCGTGGAAGACGCAGGTGCCCATTTTCGTGTCCATGGGCGAGGCCGAGATCCTCGAGACGGACGGCACTGCGTGGACGCGCCAGATGCTGGAGGCTGGGGCACAAGTTGAGGTGTCGTACGAGGAGCATGCCGTGCACGATACGATGTTGATGGGCGCCGTCATCGGCTGGGTCGAGAGCGCGCAGACTGTCGCGACGAGAATTGGTGAATTTGTGAAGAAGGTGCAGAAGGAGACGGAGCTGTAGGGGCTATTTGAGACGTGGAGATACGAGAGATTTGTGTTGGCTTCGATTCACAATGTAGAAATCTGGATTTCCTTGAATTTAATAATGACCGCTGAAAATTGAGTTCAAGTTATGAACATGGCTTAGTGTGAGTTTGGCTGTCTACCTCACATGTAATCAATCGCCTGTTTGTGGATTTGAAATAGTCAGACTCGCATGATGAAAGGCAAGACTTTGAACACTAAGCAACAGGATGTTAACGTAGGACCCGGAGAGAATCCGGAACCAATGAAAGTCAACTAGGCTCGTCTTTGATTAAATGTAGATATGTTTACAAAAAGCACGCTGATTTTCATACATCATATCCGGGACCTTAGATACGCAAGGAATCCCCAATCTCGTTCAGATACGCGATAGCCTCCTCGCGATAATCATCAGCCACAATCTCCGCGCCGCTCTCACTCCACAGGATCGTCGACCGGCTGGTCGAGTCGTACTGCGGCCAGGCGGGCACGTCATCCATGCCGTGCGTGTTGGGGTCCAGATTGTTCACAAACGAGATGAGCGTGCCCATCACGTGGCGCGAGTTGTTCCCCGGCAGGGCGCCAAAGAAGTTCAGCACCACGTCGCTCGCGTGGAAGCTGCCGAGGAACGGCACCGGCTCCAACACATCCGGATCGGCGTAGTCGGCCGCGGTGATCTCGCCCAGCGTCGACGAGCCGTCCAACACGGCCGGGGGCAGCGCCTGCTCGATCAGGTAGTTCCACTTGCTGCTCGGCGCGGCGTCCAGCAGCTGGCGGCGCTGGCTCTCGAAGCTGTAGTCGCCGGTGATGGCCGAGATGCGCTTGAACTGCGTGTACAGCGCGTTGTTGTCGCCCGTGCCGAACGGCGAGCCGGCCGTCTGGTTGCCGGGGTACAGCGTCATGAGCTGCTGGAGCTGGGCCTCGGTTGCGTTGGGCCACCAGGTGGTGCGGAAGTAGTCGATCACCTCCTCTTCGGTGGTGGCGGAGGCCGCGTTAACCAGCGAGAACAGGGTACCCTCGTCCCGCGTGTCGCTAGAGAAGGATTTAGTATGTATCAGGCCGCAAATCAGGAAGGTGGAATACTCACCCCCAAAGAAGAGGAACTTTGGCAATGGCTCCCGCGCTGACGAGCTTGTCGGGGCTGTCGGTGAAGACGCTACCATCGGGGCGGATCGTCCACGAGGAGGCCAGGCTGTTGTGGCCGAGGAAGTACGGCACCGTTTGCATGTGGGTATAGATGTCGTCGTACGAGGCCCCCTGCAGGCAAGCGATCACGTCCGCGGTGCCGTTGCAGCCGACGTAGCTGGCCAGGGAGTCGAAGGTGCCTTGCTGCCTCTCGGGGCCGGCAACCTTCAGCGGTCCGCCCGAGCTGCCGACGGCCGCCCGGAAGAGGCCCTCGTTGTCGCCGCCGTTGGCCACGAGGTGCGCGGCCACCGACCAGCTGCCCGCGCTCTCGCCCCAGATGGTCACGTTGTCGGCGTCGCCGCCGAACGAGCCGATGTGCTTGTTGATCCAGCGCAGCGCGTTGCGCTGGTCCTCGAAGCCCAGGTTCAGCAGACCCGCGGCCGCCAGCTCCTCGGAGGCGCTGAAGCCGAAGTGGTTCAGACGATAGTTGATCGAGGCCACGATGATGGGCTGGCCCATGGCCACGCTGCGCTCGACGAGGTTGGTGGCCTGGTAGACGACGCCGGGGTTCTCGACGTCGGCCTGCAGCAGGGAGCCGCCCGCGCCGGCCTCGAAGCCGCCGCCGTGGATCCACAAGAGCACGGGCAGACCGGCGGTGCTGCTGGTGTTCTGCGGCACGTGGATGTTGATCGACAGGCAGTCCTCGCTCTGCTCGAGGGTAGACTGCGATAACGCAGCGACGAGCACGCTGGCTAGGCTGCCTAGGGGCAGCACGGACGGATCGATGGACGAGGGGAGCTCATGCTGCGGGCACACGGGGCCGTAGGCCGAGACGTTCTGTACACCGGAGACGACGGTCTCGGCCAGTACCGAGTGGTTGAACCGCGCCGCCGTGGCGTAGGGAATGCCTGGAAGAGGGCACGATCAGTATCGAGCTGCTACTCCGCATGAAGAGGGGCAGGGTAGCTTACCCAGGTAGTTCGACGTGCCAGTGTTGTCGTCGTTCTTGCCTTGGAACTGGGCATACGAGGTGCCCACGATGGGGGAGGAGTCCCCGACGAAAAGAGTGGCGCCGGTGACAATTTGCGTGGTCGCATGGCAAAGGCCAAACGCCGAGGCGAGGACGGCAAGTTGCTGCAGCATGGTAAGGAATGGACGTCTGAGTTGGACAGACAGGAGTTGGTGCTGAGTGAAGAGCCAAGAGGAAACCTGCGCTCGTCCGACGTCTCGAATATATTTGAATCCTCCAGCTAGCCTCAGTTGTCTGCCAAGTGACAACAACCATATTGCAAGCTAGCTCCGGGAGGCCCGCAGAGAAGACCCCGTCGTGGAATCTTCAGCAGATACTCTTTCCGAACAGTTACGCAAGTAGGGCGCGCGGAAACTCCCCTGAACATTGTCTCGTGGAGGTCTAAGCGTAAGCGTGAGGGGCCTCCAGAGATCCATTACTGGAAAATTCGAATGTTATCGCACGTCTATGCGCACGATCCAAATTGTATACAATGCCACGCGGCAATCAAGAAATATTGAAAGCTTGTGGAGTGATATGGGCGCAGGGTAGGATCGTGTATAATGCCGCAACTATTCCATATTGCCCCGGTATATCTTTGGCTCTTTATTGTCCGATTGTGGTTCGGGTTGAAGGGCTGTATGACTCGTGTGAGCCGTCTCGTCCGACTCGCCATCTCTCAGCATGCCGGGCCGGTGTTCAGACGCGGCTGCGCGCCCTTTAGGTCCGCAAGCACGTGGCTGTGTCCAGATCGTTGGGCCTGTGTGTCAACTTGGCATCGGAAATGACTGGACAAAATCGAGGTACGGAGATGCGGAAGGCCTTTTCCGGAGTCAAAGCGCGAGCGAGATTTCAAGGGACGAGGAGAGAACAACGAAAGGCCCACTGACTTTATTGGCCTCTATCGGGAAATGCTGCGGGTAATATTGCGGATAGGGGATGTGGGGGTTGAGATCCTCACCGGACCAGCCCCATCAGACATTTTCAAAGTTATCCAGTGCGTGATGTTGTCAGACAGAGTAAGTGGTGAGATGGGTCAAGGAAACCGATACGTCCTTGGGGGTCTGGAGTTGTTAAACACGAGGAGAGGCGGCCGCTCCGATCATCAGACACGACAATCGAGTAGATCTGCAGCCCAAAAGTCGATCGATCTGCCAGAGTTACGCCAAAACCTTGGTTGCTCTGGCTGTAATTCTTGTGACCTTGTCTGATAAGTTTCACAGTCAGATCTCACGAACTACCGTCATAATTTTGAAGAGCATCCCTGATCATCAAAGTCCCAAAGTCCGGGAACAAGTCGTTTACCCGGGCCGTCAACGGGCAAGCCTTCGCCGCCCAGCGCAAGTCGCTTACAACAACCTTTTACGAAATTTTCAGGATACCAAAACTCAGTGGAATCGAAATATGAAAGTCCGCAGCTTGAAGGGATAATCGATTATGTTGATGGTGGCAAGAGACTCCGCAGTATTTCTATGAGACGTGATTAACGTCGCGGTGGGTGGGTGTACACTTGGCGGGATTCCGCCCAAAATCTCGACCCAAGCTCCACAGGGCCTTTGCGACGATTTCAAGTTTTGTAGTTGAAATCGTGAGAAAGGCATGATAAACTTGATACTTTGGGGAATATTGCCGATGATACTCTGCGACTAAAATTCCGCGAAAGATACATGTACCCGCGGACAGGAGCACGGGGACAGGAATAGTGCTGTACTAGAAATCGCATGAACTCTTGATAACACAAGACGACAGAATTATATTAAAATTACAGTATTAAACGAAGTCTTTGCAACAAATTTTCCCACCTTAAAGAGAAACCTTGAAGAACTTGGCCACGCAAGGCACTCCAGCCTCGTTCATGGCAAAAAGCATGTAATATCCAGGAACCGCAACGCCGTAGTCCCCGGGAACATTGACGGTAAACTGCGTGCCATCGCCGCCATCCTGTCCCTCGAGGGGAATGCGGCGCTGGTCCGTGTTGACAGTGTGCGTCGTCGCACTGACGCGGAGCATGCTGAACGTGTACTTGCCGGCGTCCTGCATGGTGATGGTAAGGGGCGCACCCGCCTTGACGGTGTCGTCAGACAGGCTTTGAATGACGGGTCGCTGGGCCAGGGTCTTTCCGTCGGCCTCGAACAGATACGGCGGCGACCAGAACTGTCCGTCGAAGTGGTTCTCCTTGCAGTTAGCGCCGCAGAGACCGCCGCCGCCGGACCAGACGGTGCCGTCGGCCATCAGAAGCGCCGTAGAGTGGTAGTTACGGGGAACAGTGTGGGGGGTCGTAGGAGTGAAGGTACCGGTGGCAGGGTCGAACAGCTCAGGGGTGAGCTGGGGAGTGTTGTCTGAGAAGAGCGCCATCTGTCGCATCCCGCCGACGATCCAGATCTTGCCGTCGGGCAAGACGACGGCGTTGTGGAAACCGCGGTTGAACTTGCCGTTCTGGAGCTTCTGCACCTGCACAGTTTGGCCAGGCTCGCCGAGGGTCAGGATGTGGGCGTTGCTGCTGGAGGTGACACCAGTGTAGGCCTTGCCGCCGCCGTAGCTGCAGACATTTGAGTCATGTCAGATAGGGGGAATCAGGAGAGCGGTCTGGATGAGGCTACTTACGTGAAGATCTTTCCTGCAACAGCGTCGTACATGACGGAGACACCGCACATGGAATCATCGTCGGCAGCGCGCAGGCCGGCGGGCGTGTTGGCGCCGGTACCCTTGGTGTCGTACCAGTTCATCTGTTTGGCCGGACCGGCGTGGAGGACGGTTCCGTTCTTCCACGACCACAGCCACGCGTGGCTGTCAGGGAACATGCCGCGCTGCATGACCAGGGGCTTGACCGGGCAGCCGGGCAGCTTCGTCCAGGTGTTGGCCTTGGTGTCGTAAATCTCGCCATTTCTGACGCCAGCTCCGGAGAAGGAGCCGCCAATCACAAACACCTTGCCTTCGGATCTGACGGGGCCCCTAGTCAGCGAATTCCTCGTTGTGAAGACATGGTTGACTTACGTGGTGCAGCTGGATTGGTAGCCTCTCGAAATCTGCATGTTGGACAGAGGCGTCCAAGAAGAGGATTCGCCCTTCTTGAAGTCAAGAACACTGGTCTTGGCGGCGCTTGAGCCTCCTGTCACAATGATTCGTCCCTCGGCGTCCATAGAGGTACCGGGGCAGAACATGTCATGCTGTGTGTTCTACACGAGGCGCATTTTAGTATTGGTTGCTTCTGCAAGAATTAGGGACACATAGCTGGTCTAGTTCACTTACCTGAATCATAGCATCGCTGACCTTTCCGGTCTTGACGTCGTAGAGTGACGTGTAGGTCTTTCCGTTACCAGCTGTTGTCCAGCGGTTGCTGGGAGGAAGTTGATGTCAGCAATCCATGTAACAGAGTTTAAGAAAAGAGAGAGGGCGATGTCTTACGGCCATCCACTGGACCAGACAAGCATGTTGCCAGACTCTGGTAGCAATGCAACGGAAACGGGAACCACAGGAAACTTGACCATCGGTCCCCATTGTCCAACGTTCTGGGCATCGGAAACTGCGGCAAAAGCAAGCAGCACTGCAGGCAAGCTGCGGAGCGTGGAGCAAAGAGTGACCATGATGGCGGAGAAACTTGCAGGAAGTAAAAGAGTGATGTGCTAGATGCTGCTGGTTGTAGAGGCTGGTGATGATCGAATGGGCAAGGGCCATGCAGGAGTATATGTACTCATGTCTGGAACAGAAACTCTCACGATCTTTTTTTAACAAATGGAATTTTTGCCTCAGAGAGGCGCATGCTCTGGGCCGTCGAACGCGAAGAAGCCGATCAACCTGCACAAGAAGCTAGAACAGGTTAATCGCAGTCAGTGCAAGGACGACATGTTTCAGGCAGCTCTGGAAGCACAGACTCAGTCCAGATCATCTATAACGGTACGGTGGCTCAACAAGTCTGGTAGGTCGGCAGGATTTGACCGAAATCTTGACAAGGCTCCCGCCATCGTGGCCTGGCGCGGGGCGCGGGCCGTGGTATTCTGGGGTTATTCTCGATCTGCCCCTGAACTAGATAGAGTATTAGAGTCATAGCTATTTCTGTCGCTTTCTAGCTACATGTAGGTTGCCGACAGGTCGAGCTAAAACGTATTCTAGTGCGAAAGGGAGAATTCGCGTTGGCGCCTCACGCCGTCATTCACCTTGGCCAGAGCCGTGCGCAATTGACCGTCCCAATTGAGACATCAACCCAGGAGTGGCAGAAGGAGGCCGCCCAAAGGAACAATTCCCGCCCATATGTCACGATTAAGCTTCCAGCTCTCAGGTAAGTCATCTCCTTCCCGAGGTCTAGCTTCCCTTTAGCACTTGCCTTGGCTCACCGTTCCAGAAAGACCAAAGTCCTTAATCATGAAGTAGCGATGGTAAGTGTCCGAGCACAGGCAAATCGACGCCAAGGGTCGGGCTTGTCTGACTTTGGAAAAGTCTTTCAAAGAAAGCGTTGAAAATATAACATAATGAGGTAGAATATGACTTGAATATTGCACGATTAAATCACCACCTCCCTCTTCTGCATCGACCATCCCGGTGTTTTCCTTTCAAATTGTCGTTCTCTATGATATTGCCGTCATCATGCCTTCCTTCAAAGTTACCTCTCTTGTTGCGATTCTGTTGTCGATTGCTGCGACATGCAACGCACGAACCTGTCCCTCAGTCTGGACCAAGGTTGCGGCAGATCTGAAAGGGTCTTTTGCAGGCTGTCCAGACGAGGCGAGGCAGGCGATTCGTGCCACTTTCCATGACTGCTTCACTGGATCATGCGACGGCTCTTTAATCCTAGCCAACGAGTGCTTCGAAAGGGAAGAGAACCTGCAGATCCAGCCTATTTGCGACACGTTGAGCCAAAAGGCCGCCACCTACAATGTCAGCACGGCCGACATGATTCAAGCGGCAGCAGGTGAGAAGTGAATCAACATTCATCGCGAGACCAGAGCCTATGCTAACTTGCAACACAGCATTCGGCGTTGCAGCTTGCGGAGGTCCAAAGCTTTACTTTCTCGTCGGGCGGAAAGATTCGGCTGTTCCTAGTCCAGAGGGCACGTTGCCTACGCAGGACTCCGACGCCGCCTCGCAAATCAGTGCTTTCAAGAAGAAGGGCTTCACTGCCACTGATCTTGTAGCTCTGGTCGGCGCGCACAGCGCCGGGCAGAGTCTGCAGGAGCTGGCGTTTGATTCGACTCCCGAGAAGCTGGACAGTACCGTCTTCTACCCGGAGACGGTCAAGGAGACATCGCCAACATCGTTGGGTAGCGACTTTGCTCTCAGCAATGCCACTGAGACGAAGAATATCTGGAAGGGTTTTGGGACGAGTCAAACGCGGTGGAATTCTGCGTTCAAGCTGGCGTAAGTCCGTTGTCACCAGTGCTGCGTTGACCCCTCTGACTGACCTTGTGAATACATGTAGTATGGGAAAGATGAGTATCATGGGTAATGATTTGGGTAAGCTGACTGACTGCTCAAAGTTGGTCGCATAAGTCTAAATACCGGGTATCTTATGGATTGAGACTACGTATTGTTGTAATGTGTAATAGTCTTCTATGAGAAGTGTTGGAGACTTCATAAGTATGTTACAATGAACTCAGGCCAGGAAAAACGTTAGCCAGTCGGCGGGCTTTAATCAAGGCTCTACCTAAGATGCATGTAAACGGCATTAAGTGCCCTGACTCCTAGTCGATCCAATAGCAGCTTCAACTGATAGACTCCGGTACCATGTCTGTCTATCATACCTTCGGTCATACAAGAAAGAGGTTTATCCGCAGCATTGGTCGAATAATCCAGTAACTTTACCCTCGGTTGACGTCTTCATCCCAACAGCGCTCGGTTCAACGGAGCATGCGTGATAGGACGGAATATCAGTCAGGTCCGGGTTACCACTGCACGCCCGTTGTACTGGATCTAAGGGTGATCTCGAACTACACGTACCTCCTCGACCCCTCAGCGGCACGCGGCATGCACAACAGGCTTCCAGACTCGACACTAGGGCGGTGTGGTTACATGTCGTTTTCCACCTTCCCCTAGAGGCAACAATTTGTGGATCAACGAAGGCGGATGGTTCGGAACCCTAAACTCAAGCTTAACCACCGGTGGGCTAGATTGGCCACCAAGCACGACATCGGTAATCGTAGCCGTGAGGTGCTGACAGAGCTCGCCCAGCATGATGATCACTGCGGCGGGGTCATGTTCACGAATGAACTCCCAACCACCTCAGTCCTGTTCTACATGCAAGCACGTTGGCGAGGTTGCACGTGCATATGGGCATACCTACTCATCGCGCATGACTTGATAAGCTACCAGCACCTATCATATTAAGTCGGATGGAGTCTTGCAAACATACTGACCGTGATTCTGGTGAGACTGGTCTGGACCTTTGCAGATTTCCTACGGATAGAGGCTTTCGCGACTGCAAAAGGTCCCCGCAATCATGTTATTCGAGTTACATAGTGCCTTGGACGGTCACATCGCCACCTGCAGCATCCTTGCCCGCCGGCGACTTCGCCCGAACACCATCCTGTCGGAGCCAGGGCGACGCGGGGGGGTTGCGCGCTGATTGCAAGAAAAGAAAAGAAAGCGAGCAAGGCAAGCGTCGGATAAACAAGGTTCAATTTGGGCTCTAGACCGAAGATACTGTCATATTGCAAAGGTTGAAGAGTCCTCTCGGAGGCCACGCAAAATTCTTGGTGATGATGGACAATAATGCCAAGAGGTTACGACATCACTCTGACCTGCCTAATTCATCCAACAGACCAGGCCCATTGCTTGTTCGTCCGATGCCAGCCACCCCGCTGGACGGGGCTCAAGTCCGGTACTCGTGGATGCGAGGGCAAAACTCTGAATGTCCTTATTTGAACGACCGTATTCGCCATTGCTTGGCTTCTGCAGATCGTGCATGATGATGGCAGTGGACGGAGCACAAAGATGCAGAGCTGCACACGCGCTGCTACCCCGCGGCGGTGAGACCTGGGACTTTTGCGATGCACACAATTTAACGTCGCTCTGCATTCGGCCGGGTGCCGAACGAACAATGTGTATGGATATAAAGAGAGGTTGAGGTCCCTGCCGATTTCAACCGTTTCAATGGAGTACCCTCGTCACGCTTCACGTCTCTCCGCCTCGCTCAGCCCCCGGTGCGTCTTCTGGTGGTAACCCCGTTGCAAACCGACCTCCAAGATGAGAACCGCGCACTTGGCTCTTGCCATTGGAGCCCTCTCGGGGGCTTCTGTTGCCAAGGAGCTGGAACCCAATGCCGAGTTGTCGGCATGGTATGATACTGGCGCAGCACACCAGGAGAGCATGGAGTTCAAGCTTGTGAGTTCATAAAATCTTTAAAGGCCATGCTTAACATGACACTAACATCCGTCAGGCTCAATGGGAGCAGCTGGACGCCGAGGGCAAGTTTGAGTCTGCCCAGTGGACGGGCCGCGTGAAGGACTACATCGCTTGCAAGGATGGCAAGGTCGAGCTCGTTAAGGGCGAACCCCTCCAGACGTTCAAGTGCAAGGACGTAAGTGTTGATCTTGCTGTTTCACCAGAAACCTTGTACTAAACGAAGATAGCTCGACTTGTACGATTTCCAGCCTCACGCAGCTCTGGGTAACTCCACTGGAAGAGGCTCCGGCTCTTGGGGTTGGACGGCGCCCAACGGCCGCGAATTCTTTGCTGTCGGCCAATACGATGGTGCTGCATTCGTGGAGATTTCCAAGAAGGGCAAGCTCATTTACCTCGGCCGTCTTCCTCAGTATTCCCTGCCGAGCCAGTGGCGCGAGATCAAGACCTACAAGAACTATCTCGTTGTCGGAAGCGAGGCCGTCGACCACGGTATTCAGTTCTTTGACCTGCGCAAGGTGTGTTGACCCTGTTTCCGTCGTTCGAATTACACTGACATGGCGGAAGCTGCTCGACATTGACCCGAAGAACCCTGTCACCTTCTCACAGAGCGACCTGACGGCGCACTGGACGGAGGCTCTCCCCCTGGGTCGCAGCCACAACGTCGTCGTCAACGAGGAGAAGGGATACGCCGTCGCCGTTGGCGCCCAGCCCCGGCGCAACCTGCCCTGCGACTCCGGCCTGCAGTTCCTCGACCTTGCCGATATCACCAACCCCCTGTACCTCGGATGCGCTGCCGGTGATGGTTACGTCCATGATGCTCAGTGCATCGTCTACCGCGGACCTGATCTGAAGTACTGGGGGCGCGACATCTGCTACGGCTACAATGAGGATACCTTGACGATCTATGATGTGACCAATAAGAACACCACCAACATCATCTCGCGCACTTCCTACGAGGGTGCGACGTACACGCACCAGGGCTGGGTTTTCGACCCCAACTGGCAAGACTTCCTCGTCCTGGACGATGAGATTGACGAGCGCAACAAGACGGGTCCCGCTGCCGATGGGTTCCCCGTCACTTATTTCTGGGACATCCGATCGCTCGAGAAGCCGAAGCAGACGGGAATTTTCAAGGGCACCGTCCGCAGCGTCGACCACAACCAGTTCATCCACCGCGGTCTGTCGTACCAAAGCAACTACGGCGCTGGTCTGCGTATCCTTGATGTTTCGTCAGTCCGCAGGGACCCTACAGCCAAGGGTGTGAAGGAAATTGCCTACTTTGACATCCACCCTGAGGATGATAACGAGGAAGGCGGCGGCTTGAACAACTATGTTGGTACTTGGAGTCACTACCCCTACTTCAAGAGTGGCTACATTGTCATTAACACCATGGAGCGTGGTGTTTGGGTGGTGAAGCGGTCTAGCCCTTGGTGGTGGCCGTGGTAAATATTGAAGCTTGATAAGAGGTCATTGAGGAGGACTCGCGACACGCAATTCTAATGAGGAATTAACCTCTAAAAGCAATGGTAGTAATCAATGCCATAAATAATTGTGTTGTATATCATTCCGTTCAATGGAATATCATGAAGTGTAATTGACTGATGACTCCGTCTGTCCCTACAAGCTTGCAGCGTTCGTTCCATTGCATCAAAACGAATCCCCTTTTAGGGCATGCGATCACGGAATCAAAGATAATGTACACGAACAGGAAATCAATAAGCTTTTCAGTAAGACCGGATGCTGAGCTTTGAATTCATTACAACGTTGTGACAATGCATCCCCCCATCTTTCATATATGACGGCTATCAGAAATGTTGCATTGTAGAAACCCAAGTCCATGATCTATGAGAATGAGACAGAGTCTGTATTTACAGCTGAACTTGCCAACTCACAATGACCTCCAACTTCTAACTTTTGCGGGCACTCAAACTCTTGCGTTCATGCTTATCGAGGTGCGTCCTTTCAGAGGGTACGGCTCATATCTTTTGAGTTTGTCCATAGCTCTCGTTAACCTTTCGGTTGCAGGTTGGCCTAGGACGAAACTGGAGATTGGTTGATTAGCCAGGAAGCGTGTTGATTGACCTCTTTCTCTGCATTATTCCTGGTATATATTCATAAAATCAAGCACAGTAGCCTTTGAATGGATTACAAACCCGTCTAAGAGACTGTAGGGGCCAATTCTCAGTGCTATCTCGAGCAGTCATGCATGACGCACAGGCGCCCAGCCGCCAAGCTCGGCCGTTATATTACGTAGTTGGCGCACTGGAATACGGCACAGGAACTGGGTCCCCATGCAAAAGAGGTGTCCACGGAGGGCAGAAGTCGGTACCGAGCGACGTCAGCTCACCCTAGGAAACTGTCCTTCTAAGCTTTGCATATGTAAGGCTCTTGATGCCACATTCGTAAACCGGACTCAGGTATGTCCAGGAGTAGAGACTTTATCAGACATTAACAGTAGAGTTTCAACATAACGGGGTTCTCAGCCCCAGACCTGGATGTACTCCGCAGCGGTTCAGCCATCACCGTACCCATCTGGGTTCCCTGTCGACTTGAACCTCCGACAACGGCCACAAATACAAGCACGCTCCGGGAATAGACCGGCCGGATACTGTGCGTCACTGACGGAGACAAAACGGCGGCGGCCGCAGTAATGACTTGTCCTTCCATTTTGAGTCTAGATGTTAACACAGGGTGCCCGGTGAATCATAATATCGGCCAGCCACACCGCTCGGCAGCCAATGAGAGACACGGCCTGAACTTTGGATGAAGACCCGACGGAACTGAGCTGCAGAAACACACACAAGGTGCGAGTGACGAAGATTCTTTCTCACGCGTAAACGCCGTGGCATTTGAGAATTTTTCTCAAATTTGCAACTTCACACTGGCCCCCAACAGCATTTTCGGGCCGTCTTTCCTGTCTCCCTCTTCGCTACCCCGGCGCCTGAGGGGTGTCATCAAACAGCAGGAGCGTGCTCCGGCGGCCTCCTATTGGCCGGAGCAGTGTCCCCGGCCAATAGGAGCATCGCTCCGACGGACCCACACGACGGACCCAGGGGCCCACCGAATCGTGGATCGAGATCGAGTGGCCATCACTTGAAGCCATTCCCCCCCCGTTCCCCTGTGTACCTTACTCAATCTCCCAACATTACTCCGTTATCCAGAAGCGCAGACGAAGCTCGTCTCTCATGTCGCTCCCCCCCAAGCGTCGCCGTGTCATCCTGCCCGCTCCGGGCACCGTTACGGCCACTCCCGGCTCGCTGCTGGCTGCGGCACAGCAACCGGGACACGGAGCTCCCGGACCGGCGAGCAACGGGCCCGGCAAGGAAAATGACAGCGAGAGCAGGAGCCAGAGCGCCGACTCGTCTGGCGAGTCGAAGCCACGTTCGGGCTCGAAGCGACAGGTCATAGCCGTGGCCTGCGACAACTGTCGGAGGCGCAAGGCCAAGGTGAGATGCGCCGATCAGCTGCCTCTCTCTCCGTCTGCACATGCCCAAGTGCACTTGTTGCCGACCGTCCAGACTAATGATACTGCTCCAGTGCGACGGCAACAGGCCACAGTGCCAGCACTGCGCCAAGCGCGGCGTCGAGTGCCATTACGAAGCCAACCAGGGCGAGACCGTGAGCCTCGCGCTGAAGCGCAAGGCCAGCGTGCTGGAGAACGAGAACGCGCAGTACCGGGACCTCTTCCGCATGGTCTGCAGCAAGACGGAGGACGAGGCGCAGGAGATCTTCCGCCGCATCCGCGTCTCGGGCGACCCGCTCAAGGTCTTGGAGTCCATCAGGCAGGCCGAGATTCTGCTGCCGTCGCCGTCGTCCAACGAGCGCGTGCACGATGCAAGGTTAGCCAAGCTCAACGACCAGGCCATGGAACACAGTCTGATTCGCGTGCCCGCGAAACCGTGGACAGTCATCGCAGACGACGGACTCGTATCTGAGCTCATTACCGATTTCTTCAGCTGGGAGAACGCCAGCGCCTTCCCGGCCATCGAGCGGGACCTGTTCCTCGAGGACATGAGGGCCGCCAACGTCAGGCGCGCCAAGTGGTGCTCTCCCATCCTCGTCAACGCGATATGTGCTTTGAGGGCTGTAAGTCTTTCACAGTCTCGTCCATGTCTTTGGTTCCACGTTTTTGTTTTGACTGACCAGCCTAATAACGCAAGCCGTTTGTCGATCGCGCCAAGCAATTCGGCTCCCTCACCGGACAGGACTTGGCAAAACGCTTCCGCGAAGAAGTGATGCAACTAGTCGAGAAGAGCCAAGGCCGCGCATCACTTCCCACGGTGATCGCCCTAATCATCATGGACATCTCCGCGAGTATCGCCGGAGACGAGTCTAGCGCGAAGATGTACCGTTACATGGCATGGGACCGGTATAAGCGCCTGAAGCCAGAGAGAAGGTTTGCTCTCCTGAAGAAGAATGACCCCCAAGACGCGATAGAGAGATTAGTCATCTCCAGAGCCGTCTGGGCAATTTTCCTGATTGAAAGGTGAGAACAGTTGCCGCGTTGGTCGATACTGCTGTGCATTCTCACACTCGTGTCTAGTCGGATATCATACTTCTACTTCCAAGTCTCGAATCTTCCCCCACCATCAATACCAATGTTGTTCGACCACGAAGGTCAGGACACTCTCAGCATGAAGGGCAACCAGGATGTTCTCGGCCAGCCTTTTCTTGACTCCACGACGCAGATACCGGTTGTTCCCGGCATAGCGACGATTAACTGCAACCTCGCCTGTTTGCAGTATGAAATTATGCAGTATCTCACTTCTGGGAGCGTCATCAAAGGGAGCGTTGAGGACTGCAAACGAAGAAAAGATTTGTATTGCAGGCTCCAGCAGTTCAGAGCCGATCTCCCCAAACGCTTCAAAGTCGAGTACAACCTCAACCCAGCGACTTGTTTCTTGAGGTAAGAATGCCCGGGTGATTTGCAGCCTCCTGGTCATTATTCATGTATTTCCAGGATGCACGAGAACGAGATTGCATACATTCTCCTCCAGTCACTGCACCCTGCAACAAAATTCAGCACTCCGTTCACCGAACCAACCACGACAGTCAAGACCCTTTCCCTCCAGCACTGCATATCCGACACCACCCTTGCCGAGTTGTATCTGCAGAGATACCGCGTTAACTCCTACATCACGCGCCAGCTCTTCGTCACGATGCAGAACCTCATCCCGTTCCTCAACGACGGCCACGCCGCCACCCATGACCTCTTCACCCGCCTGTGCATGATGAGCGGCCTCTCCGCGCGCGTCGTCAAGATGTCCGTCTACCTGCTGCAGGCGGCGCAGGCCATGGCGTGGGCCATGAAACAGGATATCCCCGCCGCGGCGAAGCCGTACCTCGATCCCTGGGTGAAGCTGGCGGTCGAGGAGAGCGAGACGAGGCCGCCTAGCTACGCGGTGCCGGATAGGGAGGAGATCAAGGCGTTGTTGATGGAGGACGACTCGGGTGCTGTCGGGCCTAGCGACGGCAGCGGGGCGGAGCTTTGGGCTTTGGTTGAGAAGTGGGCTATCAGCAGCGGCAGCGGCTCACGGTGAAGTACTGGGGAGGGTTTCTTTAGACAAAGTGCGAAACTCCTTTTTTATTTCTCAGCATGGGTTTGGCATGAGCGAGCATTGGAAGCGGTGTTTTTCGGCACGAATGCTGGGGGTTACTGTGTAGATTTGTTAACGATGCGAGGGAAAGTAAACGCAACCCGACAGATATTAAGCCATGCTTATTTAGTGATAAAGAGAAAGTAAGGATTGAACTCGCAGTCTAATATGTCCCAACCATCACACCTCGCATAATACATGCATTCATCATCGCTGTCCTTACCACCAAAGAAGTCACCAGGGCTAGTCGTTTAACATGTATGAAGTTAACCTTGCGCGATAACCATAGCCCCGAATTTTGCCAATGTGAAGCTAATATCGACTCCGATCTGCTAGGTGCTAGTCATCCTGATGCAGTTGAGCCTGATCCTGCAGCCTGAAATTTCGATTTCGAACGATCTTCGTGAGGCGAGCTAGCTTCATGTCGGCCCGCATCATGCGTATTTTTTCGGCACCAATCGCACATCCGTATGACGGAACTTGGCACATGAGGGGTTATCAGCCTGCATACAGGCATTCTGTCAGGCTTCCTCGACTTTCCGTTCCCAAGGCTTGTTAAAGGCCGACGGACCTGGGATACGTTTAACCTCAATTCTTGATACCTGTCACCCGTGCCCCTGCGTCGCCCTAACTTGAAGACTTCATGCCAATCCGAAATGACTCCTCACCTTACACTTCCTGTTCTCCCTCTTCCCGTTGCAAAGTCACCGCCTGGACGGCGATGTGCGGTTCACGATGAAGAGCAGGCTATGGAAGAAGCTGGGCGCGCTCTGGTCAGGCCATATGATACCGCCCACGAGCCTACCAGAGACCCGGAAGACTCCGCCGCTGTTTTATACAGCATCCTAGACCTATTTTCAGGCATCCCATATCAGCTGACTCCGAAACTTGGATTCTTGCTATATCAAAACGCAATGCCAGGCCAATTATTGAGGAGTAATCAACTCCCCTGCCCGCCGGACGTATCATCAGTGCGGGAAATGCGCCCTAGGGAAAATTTGTCCCTGAAAACGTCTTCCGAAGAGCACCCTGTTCGTGCCACGCGTGTGTCATTCAAGGCGAAGAAAACCCCACGGAATGGGACAGCGGATGGGCTTAGAAAGAGACATGCTCCCGGCCCACGTCTGCAAATCAAGTCGGCGGCGATCAAACAAAGAGAGACCATAGAGAACGTCTTCGGTAATTTGTTAGACCGTCAACCGTGCATACTCCTTTGCATGGGCGCTCCGGATGGGTGCAAGATCACTCCTATTCCACTCGAGGACGACTTGGACTCGGCGGACATTTGGAGGACAATCCGGAGCGAGGTGCAAATGCGCCAGTCTTCCTGGTCGAGGTGGTTAGGAACAGCAAATATTGAACTTGTGAAGGTGAGTTACTTAACTTGTGGTTATCTATGCCGATACGCGGATGACCACTCAAGACAACGGCTGACACAGTATGGAAATTGCAGATTCAAGTCGCTGGCCCATGTTCATCTTCGAACAATACCTTCTGCGGTACCTACAACGTAGTCAACATTGCTAAAACGGTCAAAGAGCTGCAAGAAGCGGTTCAGAAATTTGGTGATGTTCGGACTGAGCCATTAGATGATTGGTCAGAACATGGGGTCGATCTTTGCTATCACGATATGGAGGCCGATGCTTATGACAAAGTTGTGCATGGAGAGTTTTGCTGTGGAAGCCTCCCGGTGCCTGCGGATTTTGTGGGATCCTACTGCGGTATCAGAGAACAGTTGCAGAGAGTCAAGCACCTCTCGCAGCTCCAAATGGCTCAGCTATGGCCCATGATACTAAGCAACCCGGATCTCGCTCACGGCAATGACTTCCTCTTGGACAGCACAATTCACACATACATGTAAGATAAACAAATTCAGGAACACGAATCATATTGAACCGCAGTGTCGGCAGATTAGACTAACCACTCGATAGGCAAATTATCCCTAGCCGTTGGAAACGTCGCATTCACAGTGTCGCTGAGTTTGAACTCATGGGATACCACGTCGTGGATTTGCCCCATGCCTTCCGTCATCGCCAGATTGAGATCGTCGGCTGCGGTAGTGTTCTTGCCTTCTGCGTCGCTGTCATCGCGGCTAGACTAGTTCACGGGGACTGGGGGACCGCCTATACTGCAGGAGCCTTTTTCGTAGCTCTGACAGGGCTTGTGTTGACGGGAGTCACTTGGCGTACGACGGACTGATCTTGCCGTTGTCAGTGATGGCAGGGATAGCTGCTCTGAATAGCTGGGAACGAAGTACGGATCTCTATTATCATTACCTATGGACAGTAGGATCGTAGGATCTTCATGCATCTCCCAATCGGAACCACTCGAATGAGTCTTCAAGCTCAGAAGGGCCGGGCGGGTCTCGACCTTGCGACCCGCCCTCTGCAAGAGCCCAGTACAATGGCCTGATGTCCCTGCCGGGCTGTGTACCCAACTCTGATCCGGCACTAAGGCATTTCAGCTGAGATTGTGTCCTTATTCCTTTGGGGAAATGAAGACTTCTCCATGTGTCCAGTCACTGGGGGTTGATTGGATGACTGGAGCCCACAGACGCCGTGGACTGCCAGAACCGGGCGGAAAGTTAATCGGAATCTCAGGCAGTCAAATCAAATGCCTTGGCTGTTGTATTTGAACCCTGCGATTCTACCAGGGCAAATGCAGGTCTGTGGCATGGGGAAGTGAAGATACGTCATTGCGCAACGAGCTGGGAAGCTCGTAAATCAGCCTCAAGCTAGCCAAGCAATCAATGGCACCCTATGCTGATGGTCATAATTTTCAACATCAAATAAATGGACTTTGGTTCAACCCAGGCCTTGCGGCATGGAGCAGGCTGGCGGCTACCCACTGTAGGACCAGGGCATCTCGTCCTGGTACTGGGCAACAATATGCAGCCTGATTTCTAGTTGCTCCACGTCACATCAACTTAGGGGCAATCGGATGAAGATCTGGCTCATGGCAGGAGCAGGATGCATCGGGTCGGGCAAAGACGGTCTGCGGAGTTGAATCGGACAACTAGTCGTGCAGATAGCATTTACGAGGTTGTGGCGATGCAAGCTTACAGGCATTAACAGCGCTTGCCCCAGCCGCTTTTGAAGGAATGAAGCATGCGGATAGAGAATCAGGCTGTGGTTCCCCATGTAGCTGATGTTTGTGATATTCAGTGTTGACTCTCGGGGGAAGTTCTTGACCGTGGAAAACGTATATGAACCCCGAGAGTTTTCTTCGAGGTTTCATTCGGACACCAGTCACAGCAGACTTCACTATCAATACCCGCGGTTATTGTCAGACATCAGTTGCGATCAACATGGTCAACTTCGCTCTCGCCTCTCTCGGCTTGCTGTCTGTAGCTGCTCTGACGGCAGCCTCCCCTGCGTCGCCCCCGACTCCGCCACGGGACGTCGCACCCGTTGAGACGTTTTCCTGGGAGCAATGGGTCGAGTCTATAATTTCTGACCCCAAGGCCGCTCTCTCCATTGACGATGCTCTCGAGGCTGCGAACAAGACCTTGGGATCCGAGGAAGGTCAGGATGGGAATAAGTTTCCATTTTCCCCTTCCGAAACCTTCAATGAGTCTGAGATGACTGACAGATCTTGATCAGGCGGATCAGCGGAGAAACGGCAGGAAGAGTCGATAATGTGCAATGACGGCAAGGCCATTGCGAACGTACGTTCATCCCGACTTCTTCGTCTTTGCTCTAGATGCTTGTTCCTTAGAAAATGATCTACGTCTTGGTTGTCCTGGTCATATGGTGGCTAAGGTTGCTGAGTCTTGACAGGTCCCCGATGCTGTGTGGTGCATCAATCACCTGGCCAGCATTGGCGTCGATTGCGGCACTTCAACCGTGACGGCCATGTGCACGTACGGAAATGCGCAGATTGTGGGTTCGGGCCCAGGCAGCCCAGTTTCCACTCACTGGTAAGTCTTATCAACGTCCCGTCAGACTTTGTGTTCAACTCGAGACTTTGTGATCCAAGGCTAATTTATCCGTCCCCATTTACAGCAACAACGTTGCTCGTACCGCGGGCCGAATCATGGACCGCTGTTGGAGGGCCGACAACACTGTACAGGGAGCAATGCCAGCGTACGAACAAAGATTGATGTGGGTGTTCTTGTCGGGACGGTTGATTTAGTGATGCATGTTTAACCTTTGAACTGGAGGTTGGGCCAACCTCATGCTTGTGGCAGCCTTCAGCGACCTGGCCGTAGCACGGGGCAAAGGATAAGTCAGATATGATGATCAGATAGATAATAGTGACACGAACATACTATTGAAAGAGAAGTATGGGAGATTGAGCCCTGCCAGTGGAAATGAAGATTAATTTCCGCTCATTGTTCTGTCGATTTCCGCCCTCTGCCTTCACGTTTGTTCCATGATTGCCAACTAGCTCCTCGGTGTGTAAACCCGAAGTCATGATCCCATCAACACACCACAAGGTAGCAGTTTACCTAGGTTCATTTCCATTCCAAATAGAGAAATGCAACCTTAAACGACGGACCAGCGGAACGTTCATGGCCCGCGCAGGGAACTTATGAAGACTGAAGTGCAAGAACTGTCGGGACGGCGGCAATTCCGAATCTAAAGCGCTAATCTTGTCTTTTCTAGTTCATTGTAAACCACAGGTGATCCATCAAAGGTAGATTCCGACGGTTAAGGTATCCCCTACTTCATGCACGAGACCTCCAATACATGCCCAAAGTCAAAACGCCAAATGTGCTATCCCTAGTTCTTCCCGAGAGCCCGCAGACGCACGAAGCAGTCCTTGGGCTTGTACGTGAGACCCTCCCTCGCCTTGTATCCCGACAGCTCCTCCGGGCAAGGAAGCAGCTCAAAGTTCCAGGCAATCAGCGTCACCAGGATCCTCAACTCGAGGTACGCGAGTCTCCTCCCGAAGCAGCCGCGAGTGCCGAGACCGAACGCGAGAGAAGGTCCCGCCTGTTGGTCGAACTCTGCCGTCTCCGCCGATCCGCCCACCAGCCAGCGCTCCGGCTTGAACTGGCCAATATCCTCGTTATCCCACTCCCGGGCCTTTGCCGCCTGGCTGCTCTTGCTGCGCATGGAGTCGTCGACCTCGAACGCGGGCTTCAGCATGCTGGGGCCGCGGCTGAGGCACATCACGACGGTGCCCTTGGGGATGCGGTGGCCCAGGAGCTCCGTGTCACAGGTGGCTTCGCGGTCGACGAGCGGCGTGGCTCCGCCGCAGCGGAGGATCTCCTCCATCGTGGCATCCAGGTAGGGGATCTTTGTGCTCGTGATCTCCTTGATGGTCGGGCTCCTGTTCTCGGCGACGGCGTCTGCAAATGCTGCCCGGAGAGACTCGCGCAGTTTGGTTTGGGTGTGGGGGTTGTCTGCGAGGAGCTTGACGCCCCAGCACATGGTGGTGCTCGTGGTATCGTGTCCGGCAACGACAACGCCATAGATCTGCAGTGTCGTCAGTAGAGTTCGTGTAGAAGGGAATAGTAGTCGATCCTTACCTCGTCAATCATCGTGGGAGAGAAAAAGTCGGGCTGCCTTCCCTCGTTCTCGGCGAGCTTCTTCTCTCTGAGCACGACGAGCTCAGCAGCCGACAACACTTTCGTCTCCTCGTTGCCATTTTCATCCAGCCGTTGCAGCGCCTTGATGATCTCCTCGCGGACCAACGTCTTCTTTACCGAAATGGCTTTGCGGACCTCGGGCCTCCTCTCGACCAGCCACCACTTCCATCTCGGCATCGGTGACCCGATGAGGTGCTCAACCGAGCCAGCTACGTCGAGTGTCGCCCTGATGTTCTCGTCGCACTCTCCCTGAGGGAAAACCATGAGGTTGTCGCTCCCCGTTCCACGAAGTCTCTTGATATCCTCCTCGCTTAGGCCCTTGACGGCGTCGACCAGCGGACCAGTCGCGCTGCTGGGGAAGCTGCCTCCAAAAGTGAAAGCCAAAACCGCATCCAGGGCCGCGTAGTAAACGTCCGTCTCGGCGGGGAACGGCCGGCCGTCGGCCAGCCTGGCCTTGTCGTTCCACAGATCGATGAGCTTGAGCACGCCGTTGTACACCGTGGGGCCCGCGACCTCGTTCAGAAAAACGGGGGACATGAGGTCCTGCAGAAGCCTCCGGTGCCGCTTCCACTCGTTGTCCGTCTTCATGTGGATGTGGTGGTTCGGCCCGGCGCCCTCGAGGAGGTCGCCAACCATCCCGGACCTCTCAAAGTCCTTCCGCCGCATGAGCACGTCCTGCGACTCCCGGAAGTCGCACATGACCAGGATGGGCTTGCCGAGCGGGCGGATGAAGACCTGGAACAGCGGCGCGCCGTGCTTGGAGGCCTGTTCCAACAGCCAGAGGTTGAACTCGCCCGTCCTCCTCATCCCCTCTATCAGGGAGGGGATGTCTCCCAAAATGTTCTTCGTTGCGCTCGCATTGTACGGGATGTCGGATATCGGCTTCGGGAGGGCCCATCTGTAGAAGACGTAAAGGAGCAGGCCAACTGCGGCAACGACAGGAGCAAATGGTTGCGCAAAGATATTCATGTTTGAAGCGCCTTGTTCGAGGGAGCGCGCTGGTAGAAGTGCGCCCAACATCGTGAAGGATGTCGTAGTTGCTACTGTCTCACGTCAGACTCTGTCGTTCATGTCAGCGGCACGAGTCTTATATCATTGGCCGGCCCGCTGGTGGTGTAGGGCATGAAGTCCAGACGGAGAGTCGGGCTGGGCCATTCGTCCGTTTTCTTTTGCCTCCCTGCCCGTCCTTCTCAAGGGTTTTGACGTCCGAGGGGGTGGAAGGGGGGGGGTGGTGCTCGTGTGGCGTTCGTGGACAATCCCCGCGGAGCCACGCACCCGCCGACCAACCATGTGGAAACCTCGCACAGAGACACATCATGAGATGGGGCCGCTGGACGAACGTCTTGCCGGACACGGCAATTGACTCGCGGCGGGAGATTTGACGCGAGTAGGGATGACCCCCGTTCACAGACCGCCGCCTCGACGGGGCCCCGCCAGCGTCAGACAGCACAAGGCGCTTCTTCCATGCCCTGCTTGGCGGGCGTCTCTTCTGGATTCCGCGCAGCTGGTCGGGCAAAATACGCCGTGGGGGGGCGTCACACAAGCACGACGGACGGCCGGGCGCGTTCTTTATGCCATCGGGTGTGGCCAAGGTAGGTCTCGGAAGAACGAAGAGTCGGGGACGCGGCTGAACAACCGAACACCACCCTGGCTGATCTGCATCAGGCCAATCAGCGGGGCCAACGACGATGAACTAGTCATTTTCGTTCAAAGACCAAAGTTTTTGCGGTATCTTGTGGTCACTGGTGGGATTTGGTGGGTTTCTTCCGAGCACGTCTTATTCGCGTTTGGCAAAGGTGAGATATGCGTTTGCGTTAGAGTGATGCTGTCTAGTCCACTTCCGGCCCTAGTCATTCCTTTTTCCCAAGAACAACCACGTCTAAAGCAAAGAGGCGGTCAGTCTAGACTCTTGGGGCTAGAAGCAGTGTGGCAGCACAAGGCTCGCGGCGCGAAGCATCTGCATCTTGAGTAGAAAATGTCTTACTGGAAAATGTCTCACCAGGGTCCGAGATCAGGCTGCGAATGAAGGGCATCAGGCATGAGACAGTCCTTGCTGCAAGACATTGAACGAGCGTGTCTGGACGCACAAGAATGCAGGGAATGCCATCCCACACGTGGTAGAGACACAGCACGACAAAAAGCTGACGTCAGGCGCCAAAACATGCAAAAGAACAATCCGGGATGGGATTTAACCATCGTATCTCCCCGAGGTGGGCTCGAACCACCAACCTCCAGATTAACAGTCTGACGCGCTAGCCAATTGTGCCATCGGGGATGAGCTCGTAGAGAGCTGAGCAGGTTGTCGCTGAGGTCCGGAGAGCGGGAAGAGTTTTATCAAGCTCCAGTTCCCATTTTTCGGTCCGCTGTGCGGCCAGTTTCAACCCTAGAAGGCGGGCCGTATGTCGGCAGTGAAAGTGGGTGCGTGAGTTTTTCAGCCAGAGACGGCAAATACTTCGTCACCAAGCTCATGGCAGGTGGATACGACAGGGAGTTGGGATCCGCCGTGTGTGTAACCGAGAAGCAAAAGTCGTTGGGTAATTTCGGCACCGGAGTGGGAGTTGGAAGACGCAAATTGCGCGGGGCAATTGCTGCCGAGGTCCGTCGTTGCCCGGGGTCTATGAAGTTTGAAACCTTTTGGTTGAAGTTGAAGTGCCTAATTCAACTCCCCTTATTAAAATCTGTATGTATACTACCTAGGTAAGAATTCAAAAGAGGGTTGCAATAAAATGACTCGGCGGTTAACGGACTTCGGACTCTAAACTGCAAACTTAGCGCACGCCATCCTCCATCAGACGCAGAGACAGGGGTAGACCTGCAAAATCCCGGTCCCTGGATTGTGACATTCAGTGGGATTAATGTGAACTCTCCGGTCTTTCTTTCTGGGGTAAAGGCCTCATCCCAACTTGCAACCAACAAAACATCAGTTTATTAGAACTTCTCGCCTCCCAAACCCTTCAAGTCATCTTCCGTGCTCTCAACTTCTGGAATCGTCGTCCTGGCAAAAGCCGATGACTTGACCCCCGATTCGAAGAGGAAGTCGAGGTCGGCATGCGTTCTCCCCTTGGTCTCTGGGACCTCGAACCAAGTGACGACGAAGACGAGAGCGCTGGTCCCCGCGAAGAAGAAGCCAATCTTTCCTCCCCAGTTCGCCTGGTCCGTGTTGTACATGTACGGCGTGAAGAAGCTGAAGATCCAGGCCCCGACGGACTGGGCGGCGAGCCCGATGCCCGCGGATTTGGACCGCAGGCGGACGCACGAGATTTCCGAGGCGATGACGGGCACGGCGCTGGCGACGCCGAAGCTGTTGAAGAAGCCAAACAGCAGCAGCGCAACCCCGACGAACCTGCGTTGTGTCAGTATGTCGTGCTTTTTGGAAAGTGTCGAGAGAAGACTTGCCATTTTGAGGCAGACGTCTGAAAGCACGCCGCAATTCCCATGGCCGCCCAGGCACAAGCGTCCAGTACGATGCTAATCAAGATCATGGTGCGTCTGCCGAACCTCGGCACCGTGTACCACGAGATTGCGTTGGCGACCATGTTGGAAGCGACGCCGATCAGGTTGACCATGAGGGAGTACTTTGCAGACATGCCGGCCATGATGAGGAAGTAGGCGCCATTCTGCAGCAGCGCCATGCCGACGAACTGCTGCAGGACGTTGAGGAAGATGATTGTCCGAGTCCGGCGGAAGTTGACGCCCCGAAAACACTCGCGGTAGGTCGGCGGCCCTCTGGTCTCGTCGTCTTCGTGCGCCAGGGTGGCCTGGATCCGCTGCAGCATGTTCTGGCCTCCGGCAGTTCCCAGCTTCTGTAGGGATTTCTCGGCCTTTTCGATGTGGTCGCGGGCTATGAGCCAGACGGGGCTCTCTGGGAGGAGCATGGCCGTGACGACTGCTACGCCGCCAAAGGCCCATTGCGTGGCGAATGGGACCTGGTATGAGTCGGATGTGCGCGCGCCGACTTGGTTGAAGACTATTGCTACCGCGAGGAGATGGCCGAACGACTATTCAGAAAGACGTATGAGTCAACGGCTGAAGAACTTTTGGCGTGTTTCGAAAAGGCTGGTGTTACTCACAACGTTGAAGGCATAGAAGCCGAGGACGACGCCTCGTAGGTTCTTGGGCGCAATCTCGGAAATGTACGTCTGGCAGGCCGACATGAGGACGCCGCACCCCATTCCGATGATGATCTTGGCAAACAGGAACAGCACCCTGCGGTCTGTGGCGCCGTCCGGCATGCCTGAGGTGTACGACGCAGCTGTGCCAACCAGCCCCAACATGCCCCCGAGGAAGAAGGTGGCCCGGCGGCCGAAGCGGTCTTGGAACCAGCCCGCCGTGACGGAGCCGCCCGCGGCTCCGGCCTGCACCAGTCCGTTCCACAGGCCTAGCCACAGCGCGGGGAGGACGGATGCCGCGCCGTTGCCCTCGCCAAAGTCTTCTCTGTGAATGTGAGGGGCTGGTCAGTATTGGGGGGTTCAGGTTGGGTGCCAACGCGGGAAATCAGAGTCAATGAGTGGGAAGTCTTACCGAAACTTTGGAAGAGCCGATATGGCGCCTACGATGACGAGATCGTACCCAAACATGAGCGGGCCGATGTTGGCCAAGATGGCGTACAGGACGAGTTTCCGGTGAGACAGGATCGCTCCCCAGGGGCGTTCGACGGGTGCGGCCTCTTGCTGGGCTTCACCCTGGCCCGTTGACTCGACCATTTGAGCAACGGGCTTCGACTCATCTCGGGGAGTCATTGGTGTTTCTTTACAAGAGAAGTTTCAATGTCTTGACGAACAATTGGGCCAGGCTCATCCTGGTAACTGAGCGAGGATAGTTGGAGAAAATGAAGCATGTCCTGGCTTCCATCCTTTATAAGAACAATTCAAAAAGAGAACCAACTGAATCTGTACGGCACAAGTCTTTAGTTGGCTGTACCCCAGAGCCCTCGGTGTCGTATTCTTCCCCAGATGCTTCCCCGCAATCTCTCTTTCCCACATGTTCAGCCCGCATCTCCCCCACTCCCCGCACAACCCCAGCATGGAACAGTCCTCCCCTCCACTGTCTCCGGAGGGGGACTTCTGGATACGCCCGCGTGCAGGCTTGTCAAGGTGGCAGGGTGACCTATTTCGTCAATAATCCGCGCCTTGGCAGCGGAAGAGAGGGGGGCAGACGGTATGGCGGGGCCGAAGTGGGAGATTGTGGCCGGAAACTCGGCACGCTCAACGGCAACAGATGACGGCAAAGAAGATGGGCGTTCATCTGAACTGAATCGTGTTCGTCTATGACACAACGTGTGGGGTTCATCGAGTAGACAAACGTATGTGTTTCAGCCGTTGAAAAGTGTAGCGATAGTCTTTCCTTTCCCCCCTCACATCTGCACGTCCTCTACACTCGCCCAGTATTGTATCCTCGACAGAAACCATGTTGAAGCCGCAGGCCAACGCAACGCGAGAGCTCGTCTCTCTCGACGGGATCTGGAACTTTGCGCTCGCAGACTCACTCGACGTCGAAGCCGACGCGCCGTGGGCCAAGGCGATCCCCCCGACGCTACAGGTGCCTGTGCCGGCGAGCTACAACGACATCTTCGTGGACGAAAAGATCCGCGACCATGTGGGATGGGTCTACTACCAGCGACAGGTAACGGTCCCTCGCAGCTGGGCCGGCCAGCGGTACCTCTTGCGGTTCGACGCAGCGACGCACCACGGACGCGTCTATGCCAACGACAAACTCGTCGCGGAGCACTCTGGCGGGTACACGCCGTTCGAGGCCGACATCACGGACATCGTCGGCCCCGGGCAGCGGTTCAGGCTGACGGTGGCGGTGGGCAACGAGCTCACGTGGGAGACCATACCGCCGGGGAGGATCGAGACTCTCGAGGACGGGCAGCGGAAGCAGCATTACCAGCACGACTTCTTCAACTACGCCGGGCTGGCGCGGTCCGTGTGGCTGTATGCGGTTCCAAAGGTCTCCATCAGTGACATCACGGTTGTTACCGACGTTCTAGACGGAAACGTGGGCGTTGTTGATTTCGATGTCGAGACAACAGAGCCCGTTGAAGGAAGACTCAAAGTCACGATCCTGGACGAAGAGGGGTCTGTCGTCGCTTCACAGAACGCCAGCAACGGCCGCTTCGCAATCCAGTCCGCACACCTCTGGCGACCCGGCGCCGCCTACCTCTACCAGCTCCGCGCCGAGATCGTCTCCGGCACGTCCACGCAAGACACCTATGAGCTGGCGGTCGGCATCCGCTCCGTCCGGGTCGACGGCGACCGCTTCCTCATCAACGGCGAACCCTTCTACTTCGCCGGCTTCGGCAAGCACGAGGACAGCCCCGTCCGCGGCAAGGGCTTCGACGCGGCGCACATGGTGCACGACTTCAACCTCATGGCCTGGACGGGCGCCAACTCGTTCCGCACGGCGCACTACCCCTACGCCGAGGAGGTGCTCGACTACGCGGACCGGCACGGCGTCGTCGTCATCGACGAGACGCCCGCCGTGGGGCTCAACCTCGGCATCGTGGCGGGCATGTTCGGCCTCGCGCCGCCGCCGACGTTCTGTTCCGGGGCGTGCGGCGCGGCCACGCGGGAGGCGCACGCGCGGGCCGTGCGGGAGCTCGTGGCGCGGGACAAGAACCACGCGTCGGTCGTCATGTGGACGGTGGCGAACGAGCCGGCGTCGGCGGAGCCGGGGGCGAGGGAGTACCTCGCGCCGCTGGTGGCGCTGACGCGCGAGCTGGACCGGGCGCGGCGGCCGGTGTGCTTCGCCAACATGGGCTTCGCGACGGCGGAGACGGACCGGGTGACGGACCTGTTCGACGTGGTGTGCCTGAACCGGTACTACGGGTGGTACTCGCAGACGGGGGACCTGGGGCGGGCGGAGAGAGTGCTCGAGGCGGATCTGCGGGCGTGGCGGGACAAGTACGGGAAGCCGATCGTCATGACGGAGTACGGGGCCGAGGCGGTGGCCGGGCTGCACGCGGTGGAGGACGTGCCGTGGTCGGAGGAGTATCAGGCCAAGTTTCTGGAGATGTTCCATCGGGTGTTTGACCGCGTGGACGGTGTTGTTGGGGAACATGTGTGGAATTTTGCCGATTTCCAGACGACGTCGGGCATTCACCGGGTCGATGGGAACAAAAAGGGTGTGTTTACGCGGGATAGGAGGCCAAAGGGCGCGGTTCAGGTGTTGAGGAAGAGATGGACTAGTATGCAGAAGAAGGCTTGAGATTTGATGGTCTTTAAATTCAGGGGCAATTCCAGATAGGTCACGTCACAAGAAAGGGCACAAATTGTTTTTCAAAAGATTTTTTAATCTCTTTTAAGTTATTAGAGCGTACTACTTCGTATCCATACAATCCAATAACCATTAAAAATGCCCAGCACTTGATCGAATCATCCGAGCTCGGGCACACAGCGCCTCCTCGTCTCGTGAGTTTCTCATGATCGACAAAACTTTCATCCCCCGTCCTCCGGTGCGGGGTTTTACGCCCACACACAAGAGACCATCCTCCCCGAGATTAAAAAAAAAGGCGGTTAGGCGGTGGAGGCCTCGAAGTCGAGGGCGGTGGAGGCGTTGCCGGCCTCGTCCTCGTCCTGCTTGATGTTGTTGTCGAGCTTCTTCTGCTCGGCGGCCATCTTGTCGGCGACGTCCTCGCCCTGGGCGGCCTGGGCCTGGAGCTTGAGCATGGTGGCGGTGAGCTTGAGGACCTTGTTCTTGATCTTGCCGCGCTGGGGAGAGTGAGGTGTGTTAGCCGGGCCATCAATGTCATGTCTGTGGACGGGGGCGGGTGAGGGTTACCTGGAGGGCGTCGGCCTCGTCGCCGGTGGCGGCCTCGATGGCCGGGTTGAAGGCCTCCTTCTCGGCGTCGTTGGCGATCTGGTTGACGCTGTTGAGGAAGTCGAGGTCGGCCTTGCTAACGGAGCTCAGGTCGGTGGGGAGGCCGGAGAGCTTGTCGAGGGCCTCCTGCTTGGCGTTGCCGGCGGTGCCGCCGCTGATGGAGAGGTCGTTGAAGGTCTGGGTGGAGAAGACGCTGTTCTGGCGGGCGGCCAGGGGGGCGGCGGCGGCGAAGGCAGCGAAGCCGAGGGTGATGAGGGAGAACTTCATTTTGAAAGGTTGGGGTTGAAAGTTTTTGTCTTTAGAGAAGAGAGACGAAAAAAAGAGGGACACGGACCCGAGAGAATTGAAGAATGAGTGATCAAGTTGCTTTTAGGAAGAGATTGCAAGACAGCACAGCTGTTTGAAGAGAATAGAAGAAGAAAACAAACAAGGTTGTAATGATTGTAGAGCGTGATGAGGAAAGGGAAAGAAGAGACGGGACCAAGAGGAAGATCAAGCTGATCTTTATAGATTCTTTGCGGCTCGCCTGGAGGAGGCTTCGGACGATCTGAGTGTCTGATCACATTAGGTGACGGCGACTAAGTCGCATGGTTGCATTGGATGTTTGCCTCCTCCACGCCCACTCTTCCGTCTCTTCGTTCTCGCGATGGGCCGTGTCTGCTGCCCCCTGGGCCCGAGCTAGAGTTGGCCATCCCGTCACCCATTCAGACCAAAAAGCCATCGAAGGGGGAGGGGGGCGGTAACATGGGACGACAGGGTTCGTCGGGGCGGTTGAGACGTCAACGTCGCGAACGTCTTGGGCGTTGACGTTGAGGCTCGCCAGCCTCGGAGGAGGCCCTCAGGTTCGTGACGCATGGAGCGCGATGAAGCTGCCAAGACGTTGCGGCTGCGTGCGCCTAGGCCTGATCGGGCAGCTAACTTACGACCGGATCTGGCGTGCGCGACAGGGACTGGCCTGGACGGGCGCGTGCCGTTACACCAGCGAGGCTCGCGAGGCTCGTGAGGCTCTGGAGGAGGTCGAAAGGGGGCGGGCGGACGATGGGCCCGGGGTTGAGACGGAGGTGTCGGGGGCTCTGTGAGGAGAGGCTTGGCAGGTTCAAGCCAAGTCGGTGGGCATTCCCGGCCCCGGGTCTTTTGCGATGGGGGCCATGGCCTCGGAGTCATGGGCCGTCCAATGCTCTGCGAGAGTTTGCTGGCTCATGTTGGTTGAGTTGATTGCGGTTGCGGAAAAGCTCCGAGCATATCCCCACCACCAGGGGGTTTCACGACCCCTGCATCATACTGCCAAGCTTAACCTTCAGACGTTGGGGAGGGGAATGTTGGAACGGGAACAGCTTCGTCCGTGCCCACATCTGTCATGCCCTTGCTTTTGGTCCCGGGGCGAGAGAGGCAGTGGCCTAATAGAGGTCGTGAGAATCCGTACCGCTACTCGTTGATGGCTGGTTGATGTGGGCTCCTCGTGTGTGTCGGTGATCCCTTGGAGATCCCAAACACGCCGACCAAAAGACGACGAGTCCTGGATGCTGCCCGTGTTTGGCTGGGCAGATTATTTTTGACTCGTCCGAGACTGTCAGGCATGTTCCATCCCATCTCTCGTCGTCCGTCGTGCCGCAAGAGTTTTGACATTGGCTCTGACAAGTTGTCAACTGACTCTGTTGTCTTGGTGTTCGCTTGGCCGGGCCTGATATGTCGGCACCCGCACATGGCATGAACCTTTCATTTTGGACGTTTGCACGGGAGCACGTCCTCCCGAGCAGCGCGTCTGAAGTCTCAAGAGCCAGACAGACGGCCAAGGCCAGCACAGAGTCATGATGGGAGTTGGAAGAGAGTCGGAGATGCAGGGCCCGGGACGGCAGACAGACTTTCGGGAGGACGGGGCGCTAGCAAAACAAGGCACAGGCGCTAGCTGCTTAGCTACGGGCTAGCGCAGGTAATTACTGGGTCCCTGTCAGGGCCTTTTTTTCTGAGGTTTTTTTCCTCTATTTTTTCTTTATCTTTATTTCTTTTCGTCCCTCTCACTCACTTCGTCCGCTCACTCACCCACACAGATGCCTGTCAAACTGGCCAGGGGCACTGAAACGGCTCGCCGCCCCCTCGATGACGACGACGTTTAAGCGCTGCGGGGAGGGGCGGTCTTTTGCGCCCCCGTACGGATTGTCATATGTGTGTCATTATTGTTTGAATCGTGCAAATCCCTGATCGGGGCGTCCAGGGCGTACGTACATACACACACACATGTTCTCTCACACATCAAACTCATCTTACTCATCTTACTCATCACACCTTACCCAAAGAACCGAGCCTCGCTCATCGTCGTCGTCGTACTCGCTTCTGGAATCCCATCCCACTCATCCATGCCTATATCGCCCGCCTGGAGTCACCCGCCGACGCAACGTGAGCCGGATATATCCTCCAAAGAAGCGACGAACTCGTGACCCCGTCTGCAGCCTGGACCGAGATGATGAGGATTCAATAAACCCATCAATAGCAGCGAGTCGCTATTCCCAAGGGCTCTGTGCGGATCGTTGCCCGGCTCCCTCTCATTCTTCCTTCATCCCTTTTTTGTTCTTTTTCTTTTTTTTTCCATTGCTCAGTCTTCTGTCGCGCCCGTGGCCACATCAGGTCAGACATCTTTCGTCCCTCATTCTTCATTCTCCTGCCTCACAGAAACATCGTCATACTCGCGCCCACAACAGCCGCAACGCCCGCCATCACCAGCGGCACCGCCCCAAGCCCGCGACCCGCGCCGGAGCACCCGTCGCCGCCGCCGTCGCCGCCGCCCCTGCCCGGCTTGTTCGCGCGCTTGCACAAGCCGCTGCTGCTCGTCGCCTCCGCCGCGGGGTTCGCAGACGTCGAAGTCGACGTCGTCTTGCCCCCGGCGGCGCCGAGCTTGTCGTGGCCGTCGACGATGGTGATGGCCCGGAACCACGATGCCGACTCGGAGCTCGCGAGCACGCGCTGGCTCGCGGCCGCCGACGCCGAGTCGGCCAGTCCGCGGCCGGTCGTGGCGCACGTCGCCGTTGCGCCGCGCTTGCAGTCGATGGTCTCGGATCTGGGGTGATTGAGTCGAGGTCAGTTTGCTGTTCCTGTTCATTTCTATCTTGTGCGGAACGGGTCTATGCCTACCCCGACGCAATCTTCATCGTGCCGTCGCCAAAGGTCAGCGTCACGCCGTTGAACCCGCCGCACGCCGACGCGGAGCGCCACACCGAGGTGCATGCGAGATAGAACTCGGTCGCCGACGGCGCCGCCGTGATGACGGACGCGTAGATGTTGCTCTCGCCGGCGCGGGTGGACCGCGGCGGGAGCCACACCGTCGTCTTCTCCGTCTTGGTCGCCGACTGCTGCGCCGCGACGGGGCCGAGGAGCCCGGCGGCGGTGGCGGAGAGGAGCAGGAATGCGGTGGGGAGCATGGTCGCTTTCTGACGTGTACGGAGTGTCACTTTGCTGGTAAGGCTGGATAGCTAAGAGAGAGGGACGCGCGGCGTGTGACTGCTGTTATATTGCTGTTTATTTCCCCGAGGGGAACATCTGCGTCTGAGTGATTGACGACCTCTCTAAGACAAAGGTGAGCTCATTCACCTCTCGGGCCGCCGCCGTTTGGAACCACGTCCCGCCCCGGGACGGAATGGAGGCCTCATGCTGCTGCTCCGCCCCTTGCTGCCTGACGGAACGACGCCGTGATTGGTGAGGATATGATGTTGGTTGTCTTGACTTTGACCCCGCGGGGAGGAGATGATCGGTTGTGACTGCGATCCCCGTTCCGCTGGGCTGTGTCTTCGCCCGGCGGTGGTGGCACGCCGCTACACAGAGTGCGTGAGTACCACGTTTTGCCGTGTTCTACCATGTCCTCCCGCCGAGAGAAATGGCTGGGAGAGAATCATGTCTGATGCTGGGCAATCTCGCCAAAACTGCGCCACGAGAGACTATTGGCCCGGGGTAGCAGCAGTGAATTTTATCCGTCGAATGACACGCGAGCTGTGATGCAGGCTGACAGCAGGGGTTGCTTCTCACATGGTCTGATGAGGGGAAAGCTGGTACCCCGGAGAGAGACAAACTGTCTACGGTTGTCTCTCGGGTCTCCGGTGCTAGGGACTGAGCAGCTCCGGGACATCTCGCCGGGGTCCACCTTTCCGGCTCGGAGGGAGCCGGATGGCTGTTGAGATGGTCTTCAACCAGCGTGACCTGATGATGAACTGGGCGGTTCATGGGCACATTGCATCAATCCCCAAAAACTAGAATCCATCACGATGAGAAAAATAGTGATGCCTGACCTCTGAACTCAATCAAAACCACTGGCACAACCCTACTGACAAGATCCATCAACAAAAAATGAAAATGAGAGGGACGAGACTCGAACTCGCGCGGGTTGCCCCACCAGGAAACAGATGTTAAGCTGACCTTAACCTGGCGCCATAACCAACTCGGCCACCCTCCCGTGTCGTGATCCTGACAAGTGCCTGGATCGGAGCGGGTTGATGGTGAGCGGACGCAGAGATTTCCATAAGGGCCGAGGAGATTGGGCTGTGGGGTGGATGTGGACGCGATGCCGCATCTGACGATGTCGAGTTGTGGGTTCGATGATGCTAGTAACCCTAGCGCCGGAGGTCCACCGGAGTTCAGGTCCGGGATAACGGCGTCTGACGGCGTCGTAGAACAAGGGTAGGTCTCATTTGCCGTAGGAATTCAAAATCATACCCATATGGATGGGAGCTGACGCTGCTAAACAAAGTTCGCGAAAAGTCAAAGTTCACAGGACCCTTTGTGAATACTTGGTGAATAAACCCGGTGGTATTATGTCGTAGCAGTCGGCGACATGATAGACGCCTGCAATTCGTTGATGCTATGAGTTCAGCCTCCCAAGACCCTTGAAACTAAGGGCGATCTGAAGTGATCTGAATTGCTCCAAGTTCTGTCGGAAGTTAGGCCGGACGAGTGAGACTGTTTCGCTGACCGGATCACGTAGGCGGGCACTCGACACTCCTGTGGCCGACTCCGAGTCCTGGTCCGATTCTGCACACGGCGGCCCTGGCAGATACATGTAATCAGAACCTTCTGAATCTATGGCCAAAGGAACCCAGATTGGTTTCTCGGCGACCGGAGTGGAGGAGTATATTGGGCGTGAAATCGCGACCCTCACTTGTACGTCGCGCTCACCGGCCTCGGCCGAAGGTCCTCGGCCTTGACACCACACGTTGCACGAGTGTACCCAGGCATTACACTGTATGATGTCAATCGAGTTGATGCGCGGCCAGAAACTAAGTTTAGTGCCCAAGAGTTGCCGGTTTACCGATTCCCAGTACAAAGGCTGTGAGTCACGTCAACCAGACGGCGATAAGATGGTGTTAACACGGAGACATCCGTCCCAAAGACCGCGTTAGCCCAGATCGAACTGATGTGGCTTCATGGCAGGACGAATTAACGCCCGTCGGGGTTGTAAGACAAGACGCCATATAAACAGGCATATATTGACCGGATCGCATTATCATCGATCAACGAGCTGAAGAGTCAACACTGCAAACCAAACCCCCAACATCGACACTCCACAACCAGAAAACACCCAAGATGTCATCAACCAAAGGCCTCGTAGTCGTCACAGGCGCCAACGGCTTCATCGGCGCCCGCACCGTCGAAGCCTTCCTCACAGCAGGCTACTCCGTCCGCGCCGTGACCCGGTCCTCGTCCTCCGCCGCAGACCTCCTCAACGCCCTCCCGGAGCACGTCCAGTCCGGCCAGCTCTCCAGCGCCCTCGTCCCGGACATCACGGCGCCGGGCGCCTTCGACTCCGCCGTGCAAGGCGCGACCGCCATCGCGCACCTCGCAAGCGCCGTCGACTTCTCCGCCACGGACCCGGACGCCGTCATCGCCTCCGCCGTCAAGGGCACGACCCGCATCCTCGAATCCGCGCTCCGGGAGCCCGCCCTGCGCGCCGTGGTGTACATGTCGTCCATCGTCGCGGTCCGCGGCCACGGGGAGAGGTACGCGGGGCGCAGGGTGACGGAGGCGGACTGGAACGACGAGGCCGAGGAGGCCTTTGCGCGGCTGGGGCTGGGGCCCGGGGAGGCCACGGGGCATCAGGTGTACGTGGTGAGCAAGATCAGGGCGGAGCGCGCGTTCTGGGACTTCCGGGACCGGGAAGACGGCAAGATCGGGTTCGCCATGGCGGCCGTCAACCCGGTCTGGGTGGCCGGGCCGCCGCTGGTGCTGCCCGAGGACCCGGGGCGGCTGAGCGTCACGGCGGGGGTCGCGTATCGCGTCATTGCCGGGGAGGAGGTGCCGTCGGTCGGGCCGGGGAACGGGACGCACGTGGACGTGCGGGATGTCGCGCGGTTGGTGGTTTTCGCGGCCGAGAATCCGTATGCCGCGGACACGGAGCGGTTCATCGCGGGCGGGAACGGTAACTTTGCGAATGTTCAGGCGTATTGCGATGTCCTCCGGAAGGCGTATCCCGATAGAAGGGGGATCATAATCGAGGGCAAGCCTGGCGAGGGGTATCTTCCGGACTTTAGCGAGCCGCCGGGTGTGAGGGGTGTGGACGCGTCCAAGGCTGTCGAGGCCACGGGTCAAGGTTGGATACCGTTCGAGAAGATGATTTTGGATGCCGCGAAGGCGTATGAGAGATACTTTTAGCCGCTTCTGGTTGTCTCGACGCTCCGGGCGATGGAGGTCAGTCTCCAACATGGAATAGAGAACTCCCGCACTTCAAAACCAGTCTCAAGTGACACGGGTTCAACTTTGTTCAAGTTCAAAAGATTGAGTCTTTGAACCTCGGGCGTCATGTGCCAGTATCAGTAGAGACTACCCTGACCCTCCCGCTCCGATCCGACCTCATGACACGAACGGAAGCGTCCCCGTCGCCCAGTTCCCTCTTCACATGCGCATCGGTCGACCGCGACGCCCCCTCCAGCACCCACGCCGTCTCGTCCGACACGATCTGCGATACCCCCTGCCAGTAGTTCCCCTGGCTCGAGTACCGGCACTGCACCGTAAACACCAGCACCACCGCCAGCCCGCACGCCATGTTGAGCGCGACGGCCGCAAACACGACGAGCAGGCCCCGGAGCCCCCGCGGCGCCAGCACGCTCCGCGAAGAGGTCGTCGCGACGTCGCCCGCGACGTCGAACTGCGGGACGGCCTCGTGGATGACGGAGCCCGCGAGGACCGTCAGCGTCGACTGCAGCGCCAGCCCCGGCCGGTTCGTCGCGTCGAGCGTGTCGGCGAAGACGGCCTGGTACTCGACGTGCGGCTTGACGGCGGACACGCCGGTGCCCTGGGGGTCCATGAAGACGGAGACGTTGGGGCGCGGGGCGTCGTAGAGGTTGTTGACGAGTTTGTTGGTGAGGAACTGCGTCGCGTCGAGGCGTTGCGGGTTCTGGATTGCGTCGACGGCGAAGACGCCGCGGCGATGCGTGGTGTTGGCCCGCCGCGGCCCGATGCCCAGCATCCTCTGCACGCTGCGCGTGTCCCACGCCTTTCTCGCCGGGTCCCACGTCACCTGCGGCTCTTTCAAGTCTTGTTCGCTCGAGAGACGGACGTCGGCGAGGTTGAGGGCTAGCTGCTGGAAGCACACCGACGTGTCCAGCCTCAGCACGCCGTTCTCTGTCCTCTCGCCTTCGGGGGTCCGGCCGCCGATGGCGCGTTCGTAGGTGATCCATTCGCGGTCCGTGGAGGAGACGTTTCGCAGAGGAAAGCTGCCGCTGACAAAAAGATTCTCGGGCCCGCGCCAGAGTCGGTGAGTACCGTTGTTCCGGAAGAAGAGGAAAGCCTGGGAGTAGGCCGTGACGGGTTCGTCGGAGACGGTGAAGTTCTGCGCGCTGGGTCGTGTGTTGGTGCCGTCGGGCAGACACAGGCTGTCGGTGAATCCCTGCCGCGCCTGCGCCTCATCACGCTCGAACTGGGGAAGCGAGCAGTTGAAGGACGACGGCAAGCATCTGCCGCCTTCGCAGTTCGAGGGCAGCCGGAGCCCCGCTTGCTGGAACGTCGACTCCCATGAGATGCTGCCCACGGCAAAGAGGTGGAAGGGAAGAGTGTCTGAGAATGGCGGCGGGATCACGACGGACAAGACGGCGGACACATCAGGGCGCATGCAGACGAAACGCGAGTCCAAACCGTAGGCCTTTCCTTCGTAACTACGCAACGACGCCATGCGCGTTGTGGACAGCGGCAGGAAGACCCTCTTGAGAACACCGGTGTCGCTGACGCCAAGCTCAGACAAGGTCGAGTTCGCGGCTGGCGGGATCTCACCGAACGGCACATATGCGGTTGGCCGGGGAATCCAGTTGTTCATTTGGCGGTTCAGCGAAATCACCTCTCGACTCATGTGCAGCCGCAAAGAGTCGGTTCTGGCGTCGCCCACAAGCGAGGTGAAGTCCAGGTCCGAGATCAGCAGCGTCGAGGAGAACTGGACAGCGACGGCGGTGACGAGGAGAGCGATGGCAAGTCCCGCCTGCACGGCCGACTTGCGCGCCGAGGTGGCCAGCAGCCATGACAGTCTGAAGGGGCCGTCGTTGGTGGCGCGGATGACGGACATCTCGGCGACGCGGTGCAGCGGGACCCCGTGCCTCTCCAACACGACGCCGGCGATGAGGCTCGTGTAGATGGACGACTGGGCCGTCATGGCGAGGCGCAGGAGGACCGTCGACAGGGTGATGGCCTGCGTGATGTGCTGGTTGAGCATGATCCATCTCCAAGCGGCCGTCGACCGGGCCCCGTCCTCGACGCCCTCGCTCGACCAGAGGAAGAGCAGGAATCCCAGGACGGCAAGGATGACGGCCGCCCCTCCGCCGATGGTCGCCAGGCCCCACTGCCCGAGGTCATACTGAAGACGATGCACGTAGCTTGTTGTGTCCGTGTCGTGCTCGTCTATCTCGGGGTTGAACTTGGTCTTTGGCGACTTGGCAAAGGTCATGCTGGAGGACGGCGAAAAGCAGAAGAAACGAGACCAGCGCTTTGAGGCCGTGCCGAGATCAGCTGGAAGACAGGACGGAACTCAGACGACAGCCACGCGCAGACATAGGCCCGCCCGATCGGCCACGAGGTCGAGGACCGGCCGCCTTTAAGCCAGGTCGCGATTGATATCCCGCAACGTCGACGTTCAGGGGGGGGGGGGGGGGGGGTGAAGGCGTCCCGGCTGCCGTGCTGTAAGCTAGAAAACATGCATATTTCAAAACGACGTCCCCCGCACGAGAAGACGGCCGCTGCAGGCTCTTGACAAATCTGCCTTGCCCGTCTGGACGACCTGCTACGGTCGGATCCAGGTCCTCGGGGCTGATGTAGGATGCTGAGCCCGATTTGAGTTGTTTGCCATCAGGACATGCTGCCGCACCTTGTTTGCCTTGTTGGCGCGCCCCGCGATGCATGAATGTCAGGTGGGAAGCATCCCGCGCGGAGGGGGTGTTGGGCGGACGTGCGAGGGCGAGGGCAGGGATGTCTCGGGCAGACGGCGTCGCAGAAGCCATGGCGAAGCTCGCGATGCTGGCTCCGATCCGACGCGATGGGTCTTGTTGCCATGGCGAGTGGGACGAAGTGATTGTCTGGGATACGAGTTAATAACTTGTGTGGTGCTGAGCAGTGTGATCGAGGGTGGCTTCAATGTCAGGAAGGTAGAGTTCCCCTCACATGAGACGTTGCATCAATAAGCGAATTGAGACTGTCAGCAGTGATGAAGCCCTGACGAACACTCCAACCAAGAATGATGGACGAGATTGCCGGGAAGCCTGGTCAAAGGGAGCAAAGTTAGAGACGGGACGGAGACAACAACCATTCAACTTAGACTTTTGTTTCTCATCTGAACGGCGTGGGGAAATAAAAGTATCGAGTTAACGGGCAGAAATTCCGCACTGCCGTTTGCTGTTCGCTGCCCGACCGCAACAAACGCCACGCATTGCGGGATTTCCTCAATTAAGCAGCCAAATAAATGCCAAAACAGCAAAACAAAATGCAAAAGATGAGGTCGAGCCCGGGTTCGAACCGGGGTTGCCGGAAATTTTGATGCGATCAAAATCCGGAGTGATAACCACTACACTACACAACCGAAGAGGGGAGAAGAACAGGTGGAGATCCTGTCCTTGTGATTGGCCCAGTCGCTAGAGCTGCTCATGAACCTTTTGAGCCAGACCATCTTGATCGACACGACGCAATATCGGCCAACATCGGAAACCCGAGAAGAGTCGGCGGAGAATCTGCTTCATCGACATAAACTTCTTCACTCATTTGAGCTCTCCAAGCCTCGTCTCATCAGACAGAGTTGGCTTGGCAATCACCCTGACGGCCACCGGAATAGTCCCAAGACCAACTGCGCCCTGGAACCAAGCGGCCGGGACACAAGGCGAAATCAGCGCAGAATCTCCAGAGGGAACTGACTCGACGGGCCTCTCGACAGGCCCGCCAGCTCGGGACATCCCTGGCTGGGGCCGAACTCTATCTCAACAGAGCCGAGAAACAATCTAAAAGAGTTTGGGCCTCTTGATTGGGGTTGGGACGAGTGGCCCCCTTTTCACGCCTCAACCTCCGCAACCTGGGGGCGGTTCATCCAGAGTCCGGCACTGCCGGTAAACGCAACCGACAACGGCCGGATGCCTCCATCTCGGTGCAAATGAACCGGTGGGATGTTGCATGCCACTGCCAAGAAAGAACTGACGATGGTAATTAGGGGCTGCCTACGTGAGAAGGATATGAGAATGCACTCAACTGGTATAAAGCGAGCCCGGCGCTCTGCCATCCATCGTCTCTGAAGAAGCTCTCCAAGCACGGCATTCCAACTGCAGTCTCTCTTTGTTTCTCCCGACCTCCGCCACCATGGTCCGTCTCTCCAGCTTCATCGCCGTCGCCGCGGCGTCCCTCGCCCCCCTCGCCCAGGCCCAGGCCCAGGCCCAGGACCTCGAGACCTGCCTCGAGACGGCCGGCCTCGTCACCTCGTTCCCCGAGACCAACGCCTCGTTCCCCAACGACGTCCGCTCGTGGCAGCGCCGCATCACGCCGACCCCGGCCGGCGTCGCCTGGCCGCGCACCACCCCCGAGGTCGCCGCCGCCCTCGCCTGCGCCCGCGCGGCCAAGGTCCTCGTCGCCGCCCGCGACGGCGGCCACTGCTACGGCTCCTACAGCCTGCCCGACGGCGGCCTCACCCTCAACATGACCAACTTCCAGGACGTCAGCTACGACGCCGCCTCCGGCCTGCTCACCTACGGCGGCGGCGCCCTCGTCAGCCCCGTCGTCAGCTGGCTGTGGCGCGAGCACGGCGCCCGCTTCCCCCACGTCCGCGCCAACATGGTCGGCCTCGTCGGCAGCTCCATCGGCGGCGGCTTCGGCTCGCTGTCCCGCCTCCTCGGCACCCCGATGGACTTCCTCGAGGGCGCCACCTACATGCTCTACAACGGCACCGTCGCCGAGTGCTCCCGCACCAAGAACCCGGACCTCTTCTGGGCCCTCCAGGGCGCCGGCAGCTCGTACGGCGTCATCCTCAGCCTCACCACCAAGACGTGGAAGCCCACCCACGCCAGGGCCATCGACTACACCCTCACCCTCAACGACACCTCCCTCGCCGCCGGCGTCGACGCCCTGCTCGCCATCCAGGACCACGTCCTCGCCGGCGCCTGGCCCGACGAGCTCACCCTCCGATGGTCCCTCACCGCCCCGCCCTTCACCGGCGCCGGCTTCTACTGGGGCAACCCGGACGACTTCGACGCCCTCATGGCGCCGCTGCTGGCCAAGCTGCCCGCCGGCACGAACCTCACCCGCAACGTCAACGACTTCTGGGCCGTCGAGAACGTCGCCACGCCCTCCGTCGACGTCCCCATCGACACCTTCCCGCCCCGCAGCTTCTACCTCCAGGCCCTCGTCCTGCGCGCCGACCAGCCCTTCACCAAGGCGTCCGCCACCGCCCTCTACGAGCACACCACCCTCGCCTTCAACCGCACCGACATGACCAAGTTCGGCTTCATCGACCTCTGGGGCGGCAAGACGGCCCGCGCCCTCAAGGACGAGGACACGGCCTTCGCCCACGCCGACAGCCTCTGGCTCATCCGCTGGGAGGGCCGCCTCGCCACGGGGCTGACGCAGTTCCCCGCCGACGGCCTGGCCTACATGCAGGACGGCTTCGAGCCCTTCCGCCAGCAGCTGCGGGCCGAGGGCGTGCCGCTGCGCGGCTTCGTCAACTACCGCGACACGGCGCTGACCGTCGACCAGTGGAGCGAGCGGCTGTACGGCAAGAACTACGCCAAGCTGCAGCAGCTCAAGACCGTCTACGACCCGGAGGGCATGTTCACGGCGCACCCGCAGAGCATCCCTCTGCCTGGCCAGCAGCCCCCGGCCGCCGTCAACTAGATGTTGGTTTTGGTAGTAGGAGGATTGTATGTATATATATGAGGGTTGAGACTATTTTGAGCCTCGCCCGGTCACATAGCACTGCTCGTCACATGAGCCTTCTGTACATTGTTAGGAATTCAAAAGCGTTCGATCAAGATATCCCGCGGCTTCGAGTCTGTCTCGTCAAGCTGCCAACCGGCCTCCGGTCAATATTCTCTGAGCAGTCTCCTTGACAGCACTCATCGCAACCAGATACAGACTTGGCCCGACACTAACCCTAGCAACACCCAACTCACCGAGTTCCCTCGTCGACAGCGAATCCGGCCGATCGCCCAGCTTCACCGCCACCCGTCCCCCAAGCTCCCGAACAAGCACCTCAACCTCCGACGTCCGCAGCCCCCGGCCCGCGCCGCCCCAGTAAAACACCGTCGCGGCCCCGGCCTCGAGATACCTGCGACCGCGGTCCACGGCCTCCCTCAACGCGCCCTCGTCGTCGTCCGCGAAGCACGGCTCCAGCCTGAACACGTCGCAGCGCGCGTTGACGACGAAGTCGGGACACCCGGCCTCCGCGGCCGCGGCGAGCGCCCTCTTCAGCCGGGAAACCTGCGTCTGCGCGTCGTACAGCGATCCGCTGGTACCCCCGCCGAACCCCGCCGACGGGATGCTGTCCTCGATGTTGGCCCCCGCGGCGCCGAGTGCGATGACGGATTCGACCGCCGCCTCGATGTTCTCGCCGTAGCCGTCTTGGATGTCGACGGTGAGGGGCAGGCCGGCGGCCGTGACGGCGGGGGCGATCACGGATATGGCGGCGAGGTTCTGTTCGAGGGTGAGATCCTCGTCTTTGATGCCCAGGGTCGCGGCGATGGCCCACGACGCTGTTGCGACGGCCTTGACGGGCTTCGAGGTGGGCGTGTTGAGGGAGAGGACGGCGTGGAGGGATGCGAGGTCCCAGATGTTGGAGAGGATGAGGGGCGAGGAGGGGGCGTGAAGCCGTTTGAGCTCTTGAGCGCGGTTGTTGGCCATTTTTGCGGTGTAGATTGACGGATGGCACGATTGTTACTGACAAGATTCGAGTGAGACTTCACGTCATGTTCAAGGTCAATTCTTGTAGTCCAGGCTGCATCGCCAAGGTATGACTCCCCACCCCGCGTCGCCTTAATGTCGAGAGAAGGGCGCTTCCGGACTTTGTCTCCCGATGCAAGCCGACTATATGTACTTTCTCTATTACCCAGCTATACCGACCCAGGCAACCTCACGACAGTCAACACCACGAGCGCAGAGGCGAACAGAACCGCCGCCGCGGTGAATGGCAGCCCAACCCAAACACCCCCCAGCCGCAGACCGGCCTGGAAGGTGACCACCAGCAAAGGGCCCGATATGAGCATCCCGATGCTTTCCAGCATCCCGACACAGTTCAAGAGGGCGGCTCGATGGTTGACCTCGACGAGCGAGACCAGCAGACTGCGCAGTATCAGGCTGTAGGCGGATCCCAGGCAGTACAGAACCACGCCTGCTCACTGTCAGTCTCCGTGTGGCTTTTCCCGGTCGACAGGACACTTACCTAGGATCATGGCAGGGGGCTCGCTCGACAGGCCGGTGCACAAGACGCCCAGCCCCATCAACACACAGCTGCCCCGGGCCATCCAGAGGTCCTTGGATTTCGCTGACCTGGACAGGACCGAAGTCATGACGTAGCTCGTCAGCGGCAGTATGGCGAGGAGCCAGACGACCACGAGGGACTTTAAGGTGATGAGCTTGCTCGCCTTTGCTGCGTGTCAGAAGCCTGCATCGTCGGGGGCGTTAACGGGGGAGGTACTGGGACTCACTTTTGACCAGGACCATCCGAACCTGTTTCTCGCGAACTGCAGCAGAATGTCTTGCGAGTGTTTCCCCAGAGTAGTTGTCAGGAGCGTCGACAGGAGCATGACGATGTGCTTGTTCCCCCGCGCGAAGAGGGTCACGGCCGTCTTGGCCTGCGAAACGCGGGCGCGTACTTGACTCCAGACGGTCGTTTTGGCGGGGTCTGGGGATGGGTTGGAAGCTTCGCTGTCGGCCTCGGATTCGGCTTGCGGGTGGTCTTCCTTCGACACCGACACTTGCGTGTCGGGGAGGAAGAGCGGAAAGATGGCGCAGGGAACGCATGCCGCGAGGCCGATCCATATCGGAAGCCACAGGTCGGCCTGCATCAGCCGCGATGCCAGGTAGCTCACGACGAGCTGCGCGACCAGCGTGACTGCGCCGAGGCAGAAGAAGACTGTAGAACTTTTGGGAACTTCAGCACGGAGTCCAAACGACGAGTTGATCGGGCTGGGACTCACCGGTACGTCTCCGAAGACAGGTTACTGAGGACAGCGAATATCACAGCAGACAGGACGGGAGAGCCCCCTCCGATCAAAGTGAAGAGGGACGACAGCCAGATCAGCCGGATGGGAAAGACGTCAGGCCACCAACCTGAGTTGTGGCTTAGCACTGGGTTCTAGTTCAGACAAAGATGAGTAAACTTACAGACTATGACGGTGAACGCATCGCTCAGGAAAACGCCCAGGATGCCGAGGCAGAGAATCAACCTGTGACCGTACTTGTCCGCGGCGAACCCGTACGGGATTGCGGTCAACAGACCTAGATGCGTAAAACGCGTCAGCAGGGAACCCGCGAGGCGACGAAGGAGGCAAACCATCATACCCGGAATGATCGAGAGCGTGCCATACCAGCCCTTCAAGAGCGCAAGCTCTGCTTGCACCGCCTCGTCGCTGCCGCAGGAGGGCGGGTCCGGGGACAGGGACCGCTCGTGGAGATTTCGGCAGATGATGTCTTCAAAGACTTGGTTGAGCGGGATGAATTGCAGCAGATCCGCGCTTTCCAGGACGCCGACGAGGAGCAGAGACAGGACGATGAATAGCAGGTTTTTGCGCGGATATCCTGCGGGTTCGGTAGGATTCGGTCTCGTGGTATCGCTGCTGTCGCGAGGCCGTAGGAGCGGCGAGCTCTCGCCGGGCTCGTGGTGGCCTGTCTCTGGGCGGTCGGCGACCGGGGTGGATGAGGTCATGACGTCGTCTCAATCTCACGGGCGATTGTGAGGTGGTACAACGGTGAGAATGGTGTTGCGACGGTGAGATGCTCCCACGTGTCAATCTGCAGCATGTGTGGCGGGGAGCACACGTACGGGCAGACAGCAAACAGAAAAAAGGGAGTCCGTTGCTCGGTTTGCTTCCTGCGGCGCATATTTATCCGTCAACGTATACATGCCAGTGATAAGACGCGATGGCCCAAGACAGCCAAGAAAGATAACCTCAGGCCGTTGGGCTTACGCCCGATGATTTTGGCAGGTCCTTTAAGCCAGTACTGGACGAGACCGGGGTCCGGTTATCGAATCCTTGAAGCTTTGCAAATGGGAACTAGCTTTGTTGATGATGCCATGGGTTCATAGTGTGAGCGAATTGAAAGCAGTGAATCTTGAACGCCGCGTCGACAATGTACAGGCGCTGCATGAGTGCGGCGTGGGCTTTGGAGGCATTGAGGCGGTTGCTTCACCCCCTGGAATAAGCAGCATCAGGAGGAAGGTCTCATTGAATGAAAGTCTCTTCCTGCGTGCAAGTAGCATAACAATATGTATGAATTGCGACAGTGTAGAAGGAAAGTCTCTACCCAGTGTTTTGATGGTTGGGTGAAAATACAATAACACATGTCCAGCCCCTTGATGTTTAGCTGGGTGAAGAGCGGATCAAAGACTTCAGCTATGACAATTGTCAGAGCAGTCAGCTGATCCTGTATCTGAATGACGATATCTTGCTGCCTTACTTTAGGAAGCATTGGTTTTTCAATTTCGGGATGACATAAATATGTCTAAAGAACAACGAGGTATGTGTTATTACATATAAGGATCTAGCTTAATTGTTAGTTGTGTCTCGTCCTGCACTTTGAACCGACTCTACTCACCTTCTCATCATCAACAACCCGGTACTTCAGTTATTATACGGAGCTCACTTGTCATGCTCGTGTTCTTTACCCTTCTCGTCATATGGATCTCCCAACTTGTGACTCGCCTTGCCTCCCTCCGCGGCAACACCCTCATGACCGCTGCTACCCCCATGTTTGTGAGGCTTCGCAATGTGCAGCTCATCAGAATGCAGCGCGACGCCAGCCTCCGCCGCAATCTTGTCGAGCGGGTCTCGCACGAGGAACATGGCCATGCAGTGGTTGATGTGCATGAGCGTGTCGTACCGCTTCTCAATCACCAGCACGCCGTCCTCACCGCACGAGGCCCCCTCCTCCCCTCGCGCGCACCGGGCGGCCTCCCACATCTTGCGCCAGTAGAAGACGCAGTGCACGAGATGCCACCAGTGCGTGGTGAAGAAGTGGGCGTGCTGCCCGCGTCTCGCTGCTTCCGGCAGCCGGCTGACTTCGAGGAGCGTCATGGGGTGCGTCTGGTTCTGGTCGTGCCAGTATCCCCAGGTGTTGCCGGACGTGTCGGGCTCGTTGGGCCCGAGGGACTCGAACTCGGCCGTCAGCTCGGCGGAGCGGCAGTGTGGTGGGAGCCATGCTGCGGCGAGGGAGTCGTAGACGCACCCGTTGGAGCGTGCTTCTTCGATGGTGTCGCCGCAGTTGCATGATAGGGAGTGCGATTTGGGAGTGGAAGGTAGGCGAGGGAATAGTAGAGAGTAAAGACCATAGATAGCTAGAAGGGCAATGATAACGTGTGCTGTGATGTTTGTTATTTGTCTCGCGTAGGAAGTCTTGGGACGAGACAACTGCTCCTCGCTCTCGAGACTTGATTTTCCCTCCTCATCTCGTGACAGTTTGCTATAAGCAACGTTCTCCCTGGTTGCCCAGGGCAGAGAAAGTGTATTAAAACTAGCTTCAGACGTCAGTCGATATCGAGGAAATGGTCCGTGGTCATTGCAATGGACTTACACTCCCGGCATGATTGGTGACGCCCTCTCTTGCCTCACTGTTGGGGACAAGTTCGTCCCCTTGCGTCTTACTCTGAGGAGAAATTAGGTCTGAGGGAAGAAAGTACTCGGGGAATACTACAGTCCGAACCCTTCGAGACAGCAGAGACACAAGATCACGCTAACACTGGACCTCTTCACGTCATTGACTGTGAAATAACCCGCTGCAACCCTCGTGTGATGTCTACGCAGCGCCAGCCACTCATATTTCATCGTAGGATTCAAGATGAGGAGAAAAAGGCCCGTTAACCATCTGAGTCTGGAGGCGTTCGTATCTGTTGCGTCCGGGAGTCCCCGCATCTAGGCCGAAGAAAGAAGCTCACTTGATCTGATCTACAGGAGTGCGGCCCGTGAGCGGGCCGGATGTAGCGCGCGACTTGAGGATGCAGGCTGACATGGCGCCACATAGTTGCATGCGCACTTTTGTTATCGATCCGCTTCGCTCGATGAAACTTCGCCGCTCATAGATGGAAGAGTAAGATCTGGCTGTCCTTGATACGATGCCACCCTGCCGGTTTGGCAAGCTTCCTCCAGGATCGAGGTTCACGGACATGGGAGGAACTCGTCGGCGTGGGGCGAAGCGGACGAATGCGGAGTCTAGGAAAGACAAGCCGGCTCGGTCAGAAGCTTCCGTATTCAAGCTTTCCTTGGCCGTCGATTAACGGCCTGCAGTAGGTGTCACAGATGTATTGAACATGTTTTACTACTTCACAAAGCCCAAGTGGTGTCCGCTCAGATCCAATGAATACTGAATTCAAGGAAGAAACGAGTCTGTCCAGAATATAATTCTCCATGTCATCGTTTAGAGTCAGAATTTCCACAGCGAAATCACGAGATTCTCTCCTTCCTACACTTGGCCAACTGCTTGGGCCCCTCTTAATTGCGCATCGCCAAAGTTATCGTGGGTGACTGGTGCTTCCTCTATTAAGAAAATACATTGTTATCTCCCTCGTGGTGTTGCTCTCCCCCATGAGTCGGTGACAGTCCTGAATTCATGTTGATAGACGCTCCTTCAGCTATTCGAGAGTAGAATTGAATCGCCTCAGATTAGGCAGAAGCTCCGCGCTTGGGGTAGAAAGGAATAGCCTCTGCCTCTATCTCAGCACCCCTCTTCGGGTAGAAGGGAATAGCTTCAGCTTCAGCATCGGCCCCTCGCTTGGGGTAAAAGGGAATAGCCTCGGCCTCTGCGTCAGCCCCTCTCTTGGGATAAAAGGGGATTGCTTCGGCTTCGGCGTCGGCGCCTCTCTTGGGATAGAACGGAATCGCCTCAGCATCGGCGTCGGCTCCGCGAATGTCTTCATTGGTAGCTTCAATTAGTCGACGGCGACTTGTAGTCGGAGATGACCAAGAGGTGCGGCGGCGGCAAAGCCGAAGGCAGCGAGGATAAAGTACTGGGCACGCATTCTGGTGGATTGGAAGGTCGCTGCAAGATTCTTTTAGGGTAAGATGGCAGATAGATGGCTATCTTGGACAAAGATACTTTCAAGCAGTAGATATATAGTCAACCAGAGCAGTGCCGATCGAGATAGAAGGTACTGTCTAATGATGCAATTCCGACCTGCTCCATAAACGACCAATTATCATAAAACACGAAGGATTCGGGCAAAAGCACGACTGAACTATTTCTTTCCCACCACTTACACCACGTCAAGCTTGGTGTCGGTCAGGACTGGGGTGTGGCCGGAATCCGTAGACATACCGGAAGAAAAAGGTTGCAACGGCGAACCAAGCGATTGACAGTGGATCTGGCGGCTTCTGGGACACCCACTGCTTTCGCCCTGCGCGCCAAGCTTCCAGAGCGGATGTGAAGGAGCAAGCTGTGGAGTAGTAGGAGCTGGTATGTTACATCTTTAAACGCCACCTAGGATCATCATGGCAGGTAGATATGTCGCCTTTGAGTCCTCTCGTCGGGTATTTTGTAAAGAGCCGGAGGGCGCGTTGTGGGGGCTGACGTGCTAAACCTGTCGACAGCCATCTGCTCTGTCTCGGGTAGGAAGTCCTTGCCCAACTCTTTCATCTTTGAGACTCTTCCTCTTGCTCTTCTGTTGTCTGAAACCCCACAGACGCCCAACGTGCTTCGTTCCGCTCAAGATGACTACTCACGAGAGACCATCAGACGACTTGGCTGAGTTCAAGCAAGACGACGAAACCTGTCCGGGTACTCGAGAAGATACGGATGATGTAGAAAAGGGACTTCTCTTCAGCAAAAGTGGGAAAAGGCGGAGCTCCAACAGCCAAAATACCAAAACATGGGCTGAGAACCTTGGCCAGTCCTCGATCTTGCTGTCCGTACTCAACCTTGGCCTATTCGTAGCGTCTTCCATTATGTTCTGGAAGTCTTCCAATCCAGCACCGAGCGTCCAAGAAAATTGGAAAGCCACCTCATTCTTTTGTAAGCAGTCCCAGCTTGAAATACTTTCGCAACTAATAATGCCTAAAGCTCCCATACTTGAACGATTCGACATCCCGAAAATCACTCGAGTCACGAACGGCACGTTATATGACACAAATCCACCGTCTATTCTCCGCCAGAGCATGGGCAAGGAAGCCGACGCTGAATGGCATCGCATAGGTGACCACGTCTGGCCACTAGTTATCGGAGAAGAGGATGTCAGAAGATTGGGCAAAAACCCTGACATCGCCGTCAAGATCCCCGAAGAGCTGGGCTACGGCTCAGACGCCTACATTGCTCAGACGGAGGTTTTTCATCATCTCCACTGCCTCGACATGCTGAGGAGAGAGGTGTCATATCACGAATATTACGAGGCAAAAGAGGGGCCACAACCTGGAGGAGCCCAACATCAAGCCCATATTGGCCACTGTTTTGATGTTTTGGCTCAGGCACTCAAGTGCACTAGCTCGTAAGTCCTAGATGTCTCATGTAACTTCGACTCGCTGCCGTCCATATCATCTGACGGATTATCTCAGTGTGGACATGATCACTTTCAACTGGGTTGAGAACTGGGAGCAACCTTTCCCAGACTTCATGAATCACAAGATCTGTCGAGACTTTGATGCTCTGCTGGGATGGGTTAATGAGAACTCCATGGACCCAGAGCTGTTCCAAAAAATGAAGACTCCACCACCGGGATGGCCGGTACGACCAGAGCCAGGTCCAGCCCAATGAGCAGGCTGCGAGCGGTTGCAATGGAGATGATTTGCGAGTTCGCAGTCACCGGTAGTCGATAAGAGATAACCTTGAGTTTTCAAGAAGCTAATTATGGCTGTCGTAAACCTTTTCATCTCCGCTCTCATTGAGTTTGATCGCACGTTCACTTGCCGAGTTATTTTTAAGAAAACCCCACGAGCAACAACGTCATGTCACTGAGAGCTTTGCCAAGGGGATGACTGGTAGACTACAATTACTGACACAATCTAAACTCTACTCAAACAGTCTCTTGTAGAATGCCTTTCTCGCCTTAGTTGACCTTCGCCTGGTTCAGGTTGCTAATCTGGTTGACGCCATCCTGGAGCTTGCCGTTGGGCAGCTTGAAACGGCACAGCACGCCGGAGCGCTCCTTCACATTGTTGTCGCAAGCCAAGCTGGTGTTAGCGACGCAGTTGAGAGCGCCGCCGCCTGTTCATCATGCGAGTGGTGAGTGATGCGGTCAAGAGAGGATCGATTGGCCAGAATAGCTCGAGGGCGTGACTTACAGGCTGCAGGGCCTCCGGGCACACACTTTCCAGCAGCGCCGGATGCGTCAGTGCAGACGTCCTGCTTCAGGGACGTGTTGGGGATACAGCAGTTGCCGGTCGCTTTGGGCCTGTTCTGGCGGGCGTCGAGGACGAGCGAGCTGCGCTCGACGTTGCGCACACCCTCGACGTCGGCGATGGCGGCCGAGGACACGGCGACGAGACCGAGGAGAACGGTGGTGAGAGAGAAGTGCATTTTGGCTGAGGAGGGCGTGTAACGGAGTGACGGGCTGTTGAGTGAATGATCAAAGTGGACAGTAAGGTAGTGAAAGTGGCCGCTCAGCGGAAAGCATGGAAAACTAGTGAACAAAATAGGCTGGGAAGACTGGCTTAGGAGAGAAAAACAAGTAAATCGATAGACCCAGGCGCAGAGGCTTGATCATTATATACTAAAGCAACGCATAATGTCCGTTTGCGAGGGTTTCGCGATCTGATGGGACACAGCGGGGTGGTTGAAGGGGCTTTTGGTGCAAGTCAGGGCCCTGTCAGGAGGCTCAATGCCTGGAGGCGATGTTGAAATGGGTCGAAATTGAACCCACCCAAATTTGGGATGGGGATTTAGACCCCAACTCTTGAGCTTTGAAGAACGGAACTATGCCGTAAACAGACGACACTCAAACCACGGAGCAGGCTTTGAGACGTGACTGGACTGAATAGGGCACTCGGTATGGATGGGGGCCCAAAACAGCATGCATCAGGTTCGTCTCGAGTTCTGAAACGGTTAGAGAACCCCGGTACCGTGCAGACCCAAATCCAGCAGTGACATGCCCGAATCCGAGGGTCTCGCATACAAGGCAAAGGCAAACCGGGCAGAACGCTCATAACTTACGAGTTAGGTAGGTAGAATCATTTTCAACTGATTGTACGTGTACGAACATAGAAAGGCAGTTGCACAGTAACTACGCACCCCAGATTGATGGTCCGAAGCTATCGATAGCTATGTTCATAAGATTATCTGGACGTTGATATTGATATGGTGATAAGGTAGTTTGCCAGTGGCCTGCAAGAAAGTGGTTGCGACAGCTGATCGGGCATCCAAAGCGGCGACCATCAAGTATCTCGCGATAGGCATAGGCAGCAACATTCAAACGAGTAGAGACAGATAGCAGCCACATCGACTGGGCCTGGCCGAGTCCCGCGGTTCCGTCAGCTAATAGGTAGGTCAACATGGCTGTCCCAAGTGGCTCATGAGATGCCCCGTTCACAATCCCAGCCACAATCCTGATATAACGACCTGACTGGGCACAACGATTTCACAGAAAAGCCCCCGCTGACTACTAGCCATTGCGCTATCATGGAACTTAGCACTGGTAACATCAAGGCGGAATGCGCCGGGTGACCGGCCCGCACGGAATCCGCAGCCGGTAATTCCTGCAGTCCACAGCTCACATGCCTGACGCCGATCAAACAGTCAAACTCCGGGAGCAACGGCCAAGCCGCGTCAAAATACCCTTTGGGGAAGGCTTGTTGCCTGGAGGTACGCAGACAAAAACATTCAGGCGTACATTCGTGCACCTTTATTGGCTGGGCATTCATTTTATCGTGGTTTGAATTCTCAAATATCACATAACATCAGGTGAGCGTGTACATCCACAGAGGCCTATATGGTGAGAAAGTCGACAAACTCAGACCATGTCCTGGAATGTAAAGGTGTACATGTTCGTGACCTGGACTTGAAGACAGATTGGTTTATTTAGTCATATATCTTATTATTGTTTCTTATTTCAATACAGGGTAACAGAAGACTTGGCAGGGTATTAGTTCAATCTCAAATTTATTTGGTGAAATAGATCAGTTCCAAAAGATATCCACATCGATGTTTCAACCCGTATGAACTGCTTGGCTTTATGTCAACATCTTACCTACCACCTAGAGGCTAGGAGTGAACTAAGTTGCACAAGCTCTCGGAGAGTACCTGGGCTGAGGGCTTGAAGTCAAGTTCTGGGTCTAAATCTCCAACGTTCACTCCACGTCGGAAGGCGAAAATCGAAAAATGTCGAGCACTCCGAGTGACTCATTCAGACAAGTCGTCTCTTGAGGTTGATGCGTCCTGTCGTTAATACGGCTCAGAAAGTGGTATCTGGCCGCGATCGGAGATCAATTCATTGTCTTTCCGGCTGTAAAGGGCAATTTATCGGATCGATAAAGCTACCCTGAGACCGATATGGGTCAGGTAATGGACTGATCTTATCCTCGGCAACGGGATGAATGGAACATGAAGTCTTTCTGACGCCTCCGTCCTCCTCCGAGCCGGCCCTGCCCTAATTGTCTCAGTCTCAGATCCCTATGTCTTACATCCTGCCACCCGCCGTGCAGTAGCTCCCCTTGCCCAAAAGACTCCACGAATAAACACACGAGTAGATATTAGCCCAAGCCCTGTCGTGCTTCCCACCAGAAGGCGGTCTGCGGCTCGGCAGAGTCAAGGCTGGTGAGCCCGTGGCTCCCTACCTAACGACGAGGGAGCAAGACCACGGCCACATGCTCGGACCACAACGTGGTTCCTGCATACCTCCCGACGTCCGTGGCCGGATCTCTCACGGACCAGTATCCCGACCAAGCCCGTCTGGAAGACCGGCAGCCAGGGTTTGCCCCGGGAGCGCAGCCAATGGGACAAACTTCCCCGCGCGAAGAAAGTCTTGGGGGAAACTCAAGGCCGTCCGACAAGGCGTCAGCCAAGCCACGCGAAAGCTACCGACCGGACTCGAGGGGCCAGGGAAGGGAGCAGCAGGAAGGGTGCGCCCGGTGGTCGGCAGAGGCGACGGTTACTGCTGGATGTCCCGCTGCGCTGCCGTCTTGTCATTCGATGCCTCCATCTCATCTCGACCCCGAGCTTCTGGCTCGCCCCCAGCCAACAGAAGTCTAAATGCGTGCGTGATGAGCGGTTGAAGAAAGATTAACAGCTGGGCATTAAGAGGGGTTCACGCGGAGGCGGCGGTTAAAAAACGCAGGAAGTATGCTGCTGATCTGCCATGCTCTCCCCTGGGAGAGCAAAAGCTGCTCCCCCGGTCCAGCATTCTCATTCCTGCGCCAAGCATCATGGCCAACGCGGCTTCAAGGGTTCACAATCTGACGATGGCTATGCTCTCCTTGCTTTTTAGTTTGCTAGGCAGTCTTGGCTCTACCGACTACAGCATCCGTCGAGGTCTCGCCGACATTCTCGGAGGTTGTAAGCGACTGCAACGAGGACAGGAAATTCCATGCCTCTTCGTGGGCTTCCCTAAGCGCACGGAAGAAGTTTATAAATCTTAACCGCAGCCCACAGATGAGTGAGGAACAGTCGGCACCGGCACTCTCTTCGCGATCAAACCTTCTTGGTCCTGTACGCGAGCACTGTGATATCCATTCGCCAAGAATCATTGGAAATGATGCTTCTCAAGTCTTTGCTCGGCGCTTTGCTGTTGGCGTCTGAAGCCGCAGCTTGCGCAGGCCATGAGAATTACCATGCCATGGACACGAGGAAGCGCCAGGCGACTGCGCCACCGCCCTCGAAACCGGCAGACTGGGCGTACGAAGCCTCTTTCAACTGGGGTCGCATCAATCCGAGTAAGTCACCACTACTGATTTCGATCACCATCGGCCAGGAATGAACCTTTCTGATCCCGCCCGCAGACTACAGCATTTGCCAGACAGGGACTCAGCAGTCGCCGATCGCACTGAGCCTCAACAACGGCCTGGCTCTGAACCACATCATCAAGTTCAACTACCCGAACAAGACGGTCGGCAACTTTTACAACTGGAACTATGGCCCTGCGTTCACCGTGACGCACCCGCAGGGCGTCTATACCAACAACCCGTCCTTCACGTACGACGACATGACGGTCTACCTCACCGGATGGCACATCCACTCCCCCGCCGACCACTCCGTCGGCGGCGCCCGATCCAAGGCGGAGCTGCACCTCGTACACGTTGACGAGGAAGGCCACGAGAAGGCTGTGCTGGCCATCCGGCTCGATCCCGGCAACGCCAACAACACCTTCTTCAACCAGCTCCCACGGATGATTGGCTTCAACGAGCCGGGCGTACAGCAGGAGATTACGCATGATATCATGCCGGCGCTCGAGAGTGTGCTCCTGTTTAACGAGTTCTGGACCTACCAGGGCAGCCTGACGAGCCCGCCTTGCCACGAGGGGATCCGCTGGTTCGTGGCCCGTCAGGTCATGTTCACTGGTGTCGAGCAGATGAGGGATCTTTTGGGCGCGAGCACCTACAGCGCGAGGGCGGAACAGGAGGTCTGGCAGCACCGGATCAATGAATGAGGAGACTGATTGGCCATTATGCCTGAGGCTGAGCCCAGCGAGATGCCGCCACGAGGGAGGCGGAAACGGGGCTGGCTGCTGGGGACCGGGATGTCAGGGGCTGCGAAGAGTTGCCTCGGGACGTCTGCACGCTTTCTTACCATTTCTCTTCGTCTTCTTCTCTCGTCGTTGCCATCAGGTTGTCGTAGCACATGATACCACCTAGATCTTCTACCGAAAGCTGAGCTAAGAGACCCCTTTCAAACAAGCAAACCCCTCATCAAAATGTGATTTGCGAGGTAAATCTGAGCTTAATTGTGCGTCCGAGGCCTAATTTTCTCCACTACCTTGGCGGAAACGCCCTGCTCGGAACTGTCCTCTGCCCCTGGACGGCCCACCTCCGCCGTCTCCCTTCCGGAGTTGAGGCTGACTCCGAGAACGAGAGCGCGAGGGCATCACGTGCTGGTCATGAGTCGATATTCACCATCTCAGGTCCTGCCCTATTCGACGCCAAGGGCCGAGATGAGTTTCCTTTCTTTTGTGCCCAGCCCCAGTCACACCACTCCACCCGTTGCTACGTCATGATGGTGTGTCTCCGCGCAACGCTCTGCGGCAGAACCTTTCACCACGCAGCTGGTTTGTCCGCTCGTTGGCCGGTCTTGTGTGGCAGGGTTGAGCTTCGTAAGAGACGCAAAGAGCTGTCAACCCAGCTCGCATCGGAGCTAGCCAAAGAACTCTAAAAGCTTGCGTGTGCGTGTGTGTGTGTGTTCCTTGCTACAGTAATCGATGCTCCTCTCCCTACGTTCCTCACACGGATACCACCCGAGAAACCCCCCCAATCGACCAACCCCAACAGCCGACTCGCCCGAATGCGGACTGACGTCTTGTTTCATGTAGACCAGGCGTCTGCTCATTGGACGGATGCGACAGAAGCCGCTTCTCTCCACACGTTGGGCGGTGATCGTTCTCATAGCACAGCCCTGCTCAGCGCAATCACCGTGGCTGAGATCCCGGACCGGGGTTGCTTGGCCATTGGGACGAACCACCGCTGTTGGTCCGTTCCCTGGTTCGCCCTGACTTGGCAGATGCAGCTCTATATAAATAGCCCTGCCCAGCAATGATAGACCCGTTCGACGGTGGATGTTCGCGACCGGTGGAGTCAGTTGATAGCGCAGATTTTTTGGCCGGAGAGGGGGGGAAGGGGAGCGGAGGAATCACGGAACAGGACGGCTGCTCGTTGGTGTTGACGTACGCGAGATGCCGTCTTTGGCCGGCCGGCATAGATAGGCAAAGGGCCGCGTGGTCCTCGTTGCTGCTCCTCCATCGGTCTCCACGCCGATCGAAGGCGGCTCTTGGGTTCTCCACGCGAGCTTCCTGTCCGTCCACGTCCATAACACTTCGCGGCCACAAATGTGAGCGATCCCGCTCCTCCTTCTCCAGTTCCCGCGTGAGATTCTCGACCCCCCCAGGTCAAACTCAATTCCGACGTCTCCAGTGACCGTCCCTGATGCGTTCCGATCGTGCTTCCGCCCTCGGGCTCTTCTTGGCGGGCTTGCTCGCGACCGCGGCGGCCCGGCCTGACATCCGCGCCCGGTCGCAGCAGATCCGTCGCCAGAATAACCAAGACTGTCTCGAGGACTTGGAGGATATCCTAGACGACGCGCCCACTACTTCATTATGGCCTGCCACGGCCTGCGACTTCACATCAACCCTCTCGGGCGCCGAGCTCACGTCCAACTATGCATCCTTCAGAAGCCGGGTGGCGTCGTGGTACAGTAACGACCTCGACGACATCACCAGCATTGAGAGCAGCTGCACGCAGTATGTCTCAGTCTTCAACCAGATCCGGTACTGCTACGTAACCGGTCCATTCCCGACGACTGCCGCCTCGACGACGGCATCAGCCACCACCGCCTCGGCTGCGACCACGACCGCGGCCACCACCGGAGGCTCTTCGACAGCCAGCAGAACATCAACCGGCTTCACGAGCACCTCGACGTCGAGCGCCACAGCAACTCCAACGCCGGATGACGGCGGCGGCGGCGGCGGCGGCGGCGGCGGCTTGGACCCCGGCGCCAAGGCCGGGCTCGCTATTGGCATCATTCTCGCCGTGGTCCTCATCCTCTTCATCTGCTGGAAGTTCTTCCAGCGATATCGATCAAACCGCCTGGCCGAGGCCGCGGCGTCCAAGGCGAACGGAGACGTCGAGCCGCAAATGCATTCGGCGGCGGCGATAGGAGCGGCCGGCGCGGCCGGCGCAGGAGCAGGATTGGCGGCTGCGGCTGCACGGACGAAGGCCGGACCGCACGACAGCTCCGTGTACGCGTACAAGTCGGAGCTCAGCGGCGACTCGAGGCCGATGTCCGAACTCGACCCGTCAGCAGCCGTCGCCGCTGCCCCGAGGCCGACGGGCCCGCCCCGAAACGTGGCCGAACTCGACCCGGACCCCCCGAGGCAGCTGAGCGAGCTGCCCGCCGACAACAACGATCCGACGACGAACCAACTACCCCCGCCGGCGTATGTCTCTCCCCTGACCGACGGAACGAACCGCAACACTGTCAGCACGCTGGACACGGCCGTGTCGCCGCTCTCGCCGGAAGCGAACACGATACAGACACAGGGACTCGGTATTTCAACAAGCCACGAGGGGGCTCAAAGCACTGGCGGTGCTCAGGACACAAATGTGGTGTCTGAGAACCAGAATGAGACGGTGCAGCAGGGCTGGGGAAGAGGATGGTTGCGACGAGGTTGAGAAGGCTGGTATCTGAAAATGATGAATGAGAGCAAATGCGCAATGATCAGCAGAGAGCCACATGGGGCAGGACATTCCTTCCGGGGTTCCTTTGAATGTTGGCACCGGGAAAACTTCATTCCCTTGCCTGTTTGGGGCAAGTCCCTAGAAGGGAGTTGCTAGTTAATGATTTCGGTACCCACAACATGTGCCGAGGTAGTTACAACTACCGTTAGATACCCTTCAGGCTTCGAGCAATTTCAGGCCATCAGCCATTTTTATTTATACTGGTTTCTTTCCCTACCCACGGCTCCAATAATCTTCCTCACTGAATGACTGAGTGACCTAATTCACTCTCAATAGTTGCTAACACAGCATTTGAAGAAAACAAGGTCAGTAAACTCGAAGTGTCTTACGCCCAGCAACCGAATTGATTAGATTGAGCTTGATATTTCAGACACCATTGTGAACAAAGCCCTGGTTCAAGTCGACCACACGTCTCCTGATCTCTTCGCGTACTCCCAGTCATGTACCTATATCAAGACCTTCGCCTCATACTGAAAGTAAGTCAGCAGCACTCTCATTGTAATGCCATCGTAAAACTTGTCTCTAGAGCATCGCTCCCCTAGTACATGCCGTCGTTACAGTTGGCCGTATGCAGTTGATACCGCCGCAAGGGCTGCGATTGAGACTGTTTCGAACAGGAACTCGGCGTCGAGCGTCAGGGTTGACAAATCAAGAAGGTTTGTTTGACTTTGAATAAAATGATCAGCTGGTTATAAATTCTTAATGCTCGGAGCCTTTTAAATGCGGCTGTGTGAAGCGTTCCGTCTGAATACCAAACGCTCATAGACGAACCCGAGAACGGTGGAAGCTGGATCGTATTAACACTAAGGTAGTCTGTATTAAATTTGATGGGATCTGTTATCAAACGTTGATCATTCTTACACCGACGATAACGTTGGAACCCTCGTTAAGGTAGATTCTCTTTGGCCTTTGAGATTGCCTTTACGTATGAGGAAATCATTGACACAACAGTGTAATATCAATAACGATAGATTATATGTCGATACCCAGACTAATAGGAGTATGAATGCATGTGAATGCAAATGCCTCTAGACACTAGTTTTACTAGCAAGCATATGCTGATGTTAAAGTAAGGATGCCATCTAGCAAGCTACACATGGCAATCGAGTCACAGTAGCTCTCTGCCGTGGAAGATACACGAACACATGCTTTGGTTCAAAGGTGAATTAAAACCCCGCCCAGATTTCAGGCCATTAATCATGAGGGAGCGGCCGTTGGAGTGGCACAAACGAGCGTGGTTTCTGTCGTAGGTGTCGTCGCGTGGACGTAGATGACCTTTTCGACCTGCGGCCCGATGCCGCCCCAGAACGGCGCAGGTTCTACTGTCGTTGTGATGTGGCTGCATCCATGGCAGTCCGTGGGCTTTGCGACGGTGACTGTCTGGTTATAGAGAGTAATAGTGGTCGTTGGATGGTAGTCGCCAGTGAATCCCGGGTCATAGGATGTGACGGTAGTTGTGCATTCGGTCTGAGTCGACGTTGGCGAGGGCTCGAGAGAGCTAGCGGTGGTTGAGGCCGTGAAGGCAAGGAAAACCAGACCAGTGATATAGAAATGCATGTTGTGGATATATGATAAACGAGTGACTTTTGATCTTGAGATGCATATCATGTGTTGTTCTTGACGGATAATGGGACTGGAAGGGGTATTTATCTTCTCAGTGCTGAGGACTCGGCGTCGCCGGGGCTCCCGGCCATGAAAGTCCACAATATCGATCGGATGCGCGGCACGCTAAAGAGACATAGAAGGCTTGATCTTCGGACTGTTCATGCCGTAAATAATATCATTGACTTTTAAAAGACACTAAAATCCCCACTACCTGCGATCGACGCTTCCTCACGAGAGACGTCGTCTCCCGAGCGATCATAAACTTTGATTGACCCCATTAACACAAGCTTTCTGTGTGGGGAAGTGGCCTTGCGACGCCGAATTTCCATTAAACGGCCGTCGTGCTCCTTCTTGGGTAGTCCTTGTCGATCAACCCCTTTTTTCGAAAGCTTGTGCCCCCTTTACCGCCAAACCGGAGGGCGACGGTTCGCCATCATCCGAACGTACCGAACAGATGCCAGCTGATTTCGTGGGTGTTCGGACACACAAGGAGGATCTCGTTGTTGGCGTTGGGAAATGTCCTCCCTTGTTCACCGGAGCAATAAGGGTGACCACAAAATCCATGTGAATATGCTACCGGGCTGACCAAATCCAAGTAGGCAACTGGAGATGAACCGGTTCCCATTGAGACATCACCAATTCCAATTGGTCGCACAAATCTGAAGTCACTTGCAGGTTAGGTTACGTCTGGTCGGTTAAGCCGAAGTGGCCGAAGTGATCGTAGTAGACTGAAGGCGCAGCATATATAGGGTTTTCTCACTCATTTCTCGAGACAGAATGCAGCATAGGCTTTCTCACCCATGTTCGTGGCCACGCGGCGCGCCTAGCGCTCAGCTTTGTTGCTTACTCACATCCCCAGAGCGGTGAGGCCTCACCCACCTGCATTTCAGCTCTCATGCAGGCACAGCCTGCCAGTAAAGCCTCGAGAAATGTTCGGCTATGATCAATTGTCAGGAAACGAGATTTCCCACGCTATTCACCTACCATTTGCAGCTAGCACGGTCTGAAATGAGTCAGCCACTATGTACCATCGCATCACAGCCGCGACGTTATGGCAGGCAATCGCAGCGCCTGCATGACCAGATTCGCCTACCCCGATCACTTATCAGCATCGTGAGACGGAAATTGTTCTCCCTCGCCAATAGCGGGCCCCTAGACCCCAAGACAGGATGAGCTGATATTGGACCGTTACGGAAATGTGAAAATCGCAACTGGTCGAGACAACAACTCTGGAGTCTTGGCTTTTAGTGAAGCTCAAATCCTATAAGTATCGGCGTATGAACCCATGTCATGAGAATTAACGCTGGATCTCATCGACTCGAACATCAGTTCATCCAGCATTCATCCAGCAATCCCATCATACACCAGTGCACTCACTCATCTTTTGCCCAGCCCAACTTTCAAAATGTACGCCAAACTGCCACTTCTTTTCGCTGCGCTGCAGATCCTCCCAGCTGTCTCCGCTGGAGGCTTCCATCTCTTCGACCGCCACATGTCATGGAGCTACACGGAGTGCTTCGATTGTCCCAAGAAGTAGAGTTGTTGCGGAAGCTACTTCACCGCGAGAGACGACGTGGTCCTTGTCCCTAGCAACCAGTTCAACTGCGACACCATCCGCGACAAGGTATGCCCTGATTCCTTCTCATCGAATTCGCCTCGCTGTCAAGCTCGTGCTGATTCTTGGTAAAGAACTATATGGAGGGTATCTCCTCGACTTCTGACATCGGGCACGGGACTGTCATCAAGGGCCAGTGCGGCTCCAAGTCCATCACTCTCTACCCCGTCAACAACGGCAAGGAGCTTGAGGTCTGGGAGAGCGGCGGCAGCAAGCTGTACGGCAAGTGCTACCGCCAGAACGGCGGCAAGACCATGACTTGCGACGACGACGGCGGCGTGACATGCCGCGGTTTCGAGGGAGAGCCGAAGGGCGGTTCGTGCAAGATCAAGGCGACCGATGTGTGGGTGTGCCCTGTCAGTCTCTGCTGAATGGACTAGAGGGCTCGAAGAACGCGGGTCATCTTCTGAGATTTCACAGCAGTCCCCCTTGGAGGGGTTTCCTTTTTCTTTTTTCCCCACACACATACATAGTTTAACTGGACATAATAAATCAACGCAATAGTGTCAGGTGCCCGGGACCGATAATAGGCGGCCGCGGCCTAAGGGGGGTGGACGGTGGGGCATTAGCGGGGCACTAGCGGTAAAGTAGGTCTTATTAAAATATAGTTTATCTAGAAAATTAAATTTAAGTAAAGTCTATAGAAAATTCTATAGATTTAGAATTAAATATTAGTATATACTTTTTTTTAATAATAGTATTACTAACTTTTTTACTTTATATAACTTAGCCTTTTAATATATTTAATTCTCTATTTATTTTTATAAATATATTAACTATTAAAATAATAATAACTACTAAAAAAATAATAATTATCTAGTGAGTAGTCTTTTAAATAGTTTTAACTTTAGGGAAAAAAATA